>PVJN01008666.1:0-64183 GCA_004026805.1 Lasiurus borealis | reverse complement strand
CCTTCTAATTAATTTCCTTTCAATGTGTACAAATTCATGCACCAGATCACTAGTATATAATAATGAAACTGTGCCCTAAACATATAAACAATTCTCAAAGCACATCACATGGGGCCAAATAGGCAAAAAAAAAAAAATTGCCAAGATCAACACTCTTGGACAGAAAGGGTGTAAAATAGTATAGGTTATAATTATGGCAGCAACAAAATCCAAGGGGGATGAAAAAGTGAGGAATAATTGAGGTGGATAGAAATCACTTGACTATTTTCACCACACAGGCACACATCTCCTGCTCCTTCTACTGTCTTGACACTCCTCCCTGTTTTAGCGAGTCAATGGAGTGTTTTTATTTTTTAAAGGGGTTTCTGTTGTTCCTTTGTGCTCTGCCTGGCATCTGCCATCTCTATTTCTCCTCAGGGTTACTTCAGAAAGGTGGCTTTCTTGTCTAACTGGTGGGGTAAACACCAGAGTGAGAGACCACCGGTTCCTATTCAGAAAAATACTATTGAAATTCTCACTGGTTTCTTAAAGATCTCACTGAAGTGTATCTCCTACTTTACTCTTTTTGTTACAGAGAAGATTTTTTTAAAAGACTCTAGCTGGTCTGTTAAAACTTTTTTCTCTTAAGCTGTACCACTTTGTGGCTTCCTTTATGAGCATGGTTCAATGATTCTTAATAAATTCTCTTTATCATTAAAAATAAGCTCTGTTGAGTATTTCCTACTTTTAATTCTATATGGAACACAGATGTGTCACCTATCTGTGTTATTAGTGAGAGGGTATGTTACCTTCATTTACTTATATTAAACTTTCAAATTTTGAGAGTCTTCGTTAAGGTATCTGACTATACATACTGGGCATAAGAGGATATGGAAAAAATTGTGTTCAAGATCCTGAACTGGAGTTGGCAATCACTTAATGAACAGCTGTTCTTCAGAGTGAAAGTATTTCTAAAAACCACATGATTCCCAGAGTAGGTAGATATATACATAATTATCCAGACAATTGGGATTTTGCTGTTTGGGAGACCATCTATTTATAATTTTAATTGAGGAAAGGCCCATCAGTGATCTTCCTCTGAAATTTACTCCAATTGTTGTCTGTAAAGATCATCTGTTAACTAATTACACAGTATCTTATCTAATAAAATGATAATATGCAAATTGACCGCACCTCTTCCATACCCACATGCCATGCCTATTAGGCAGTCAGGAGTAAGTATGCAAATTAACCCAAACAAGATGGCTGCGGCCACAGAACAGGAGGCTTGGATTTCTCTGGCAATGAAGGAAGTCAAGCTTTTCACCTGCCCTGGTGGGCCTAGGCCTTGCTTAAGGCTACAAAAATTCAATTTCAATTTCAATTATAGAAGATAAATAAATCCCAGCAAAAATGGCTACAGCCACAAAGCAAGCAGGATGCTTGGCTCCACTCAAGGCTACAAAGTTTTAATTAAAGAAGATAAATAAACTCCAGATACCAAGCCTCTGCTTGGGTTACTGGGGGACGTGGCTGGCCTGCAAACAACATAGGCCACCTACTCCCCAAGGGAACTCCCACCCTGATCCGGGACACCCTTCAGGGCAAACCAGCTGGCCCCAACCCATGCACCAGGTCTCTGTCCTATCTAATAATAAAGTAATAGGAAAATTGACCATCACTCCAACACACAAGATGGCTGCCCTCACGTGGTCAAAGATGGCTGTCCCCATGTGGACACAAGATGGCTGTGACAAGATGGCCAGCAGGGGAGGGCAGCTGGGAGGGACCAGGCCTTCAAGGGAGGGCAGTTGTAGGTGATCAGGCCAGCAGGGAAGGGCAGTTAGGGGCAATCAGGCTGGCAGGGGAGTGGTTAGGGTGTGATCAGGCTGGCAGGCAGAAGTGATTAGGGGCAATCAGGAAGGCAAGCAGGCAAACAATTGGGAGCCAGCAGTCCTGGATTGTGAGAGAGATACTCAAATGCCCGTTTAGGCTCAATCATATCTGGATTGTCCAACTGCCTTTTTAGGCCCAATTATACTCTCTCCAATCTGGGGTCCTTGAAGGATCTAAGATTAAAGAGAGTGCAGGCTGGGCTGAGGGACACCCCCCTCTCCATGCACAAATGTCTTGCACCAGGCCTCTAGTATTCTAAATAGTCTTCAATTTTAACTAAAATTATGTTTGCTGTACGCTTATTCTGTATTTTCCCAAACAAATTACAGAATTCCCTGGGGCAAAGACCTTGAGTGCTTGCTTTACAAGGGGAGACTGAATAAGCCCTTGTTTATATTTTGTGTCAAATATGTTAATTTTTAATATATTACTAAAGCTTAGACTGAATGGGACTTATATGACAAATATGTATAATAGAACTAAAGAGGATATAATTAAATCTTGAAAAAATTAAGGCTCATAAAGATCTACTTAAAGGACAAGTACTTTGTCAACATTGACTGGATTGGAAAGCCAAGATAGGAAGAAGTATCACACAAACTGGCTCATATGTGGAATCTAAGGAACAAAACAAACCGATAAACAAAATAGATCCAAAGACGTAAAAGCATGGAACAAACTGTCAAATCATAGAGGGAAGGCGAAGATTGAAGGATGGCTGGGAAGAATTGTATATATGCATAATCCACGGACACAGTCAATAGTGTGGTGAAGGCCTGGGGCAGGGGGAGGACATGCTAGAAGGAGTAAATGGAGAGGGAGAGGGGTAAAAAGAGGGACATCTGTTATACTTTCAACATTATTATTTTTTTTAAAAAATAGAAATACATATTAACAGATGAAAAGAAAAATGAATATTGTAGACAAAAAGAGGCCACATGCTCACCTGACTAGCCCAGGAAAGAGCTGTGTGGCGGCCTTGCAAACACAAAAGACCTAAAATAACAACAAAAGATGGTCTGAAATTAAGAATTTTTACTTAAAAATAGTCTATGGTGGATAGTATGTCCTAGGCCAGTATCTTCCCTGACAACAGTTAACTTTTACCTTAACTAAGCCTGCCTATAGCCTTTTGCATGTATGATAACATCACTGAAATGTCAGGGTAACTTGTAACTTGCCTTTTTCTGGATCCCCCAAGGTACAACCAATGTGCCAGGTCAGAGACCACAAATCCCCTTATTGCTATTCTAATCATTTTAATTGTTGATTGCTAACTATCCTGTACCTTACCAGCCTATGTAAAAGAGGCATGTGTTTAACATTTTATTTTTTATCCAATCCCACAGCCCTCCCCCCGCCACTTTGCTTTATCCCACCTCCCTACTATATCACCAATGGATTTCATGTAACCCACTTACATCTCCTCCTTTGATTATATGTGTAAAAAAGGTGAAAAACCACCATCCTCTGGAGCATTGCCTTAATTCCATGCGATTCTGCTTCCCAGCAATTATAGACAGCTTGGCTCAAACTCACAAAAAGTCATTACAGGTTTGAATGTTAAGAGTATTTAGGAAGCATAACTATCTTTTTACTTGAAAAGAATGTAGCAACATGGGTTTTATGGACTTTTCTAAGTCTCGGGAGAACCTGTACCTTGGGCTTTACACTCGGGCGTTCTCAGGATCTTGTTAGATTGACACAAAGCAGGGACATAACAGATGACAGGTGTATTTGTTTTCTGTGGCTGTTGCAACAAGTAAGCAAAAAAGTTGGCGGCTTAAAACAAGAGAAAAAACAAACAAAAAAACACCTCACTGTTCTGGAGGCCGGGATCCTGAAATCAATACGACTGGTACAACAACATCAGAATGTCAGCAGAACCACACTCGCTCTGGAGTTCCTAAAAGAGAACCATTTCCTTGCCTCTTCCAGCTTTTGGTGGCTGCTTGTATCCTGTGGTTTCTGACTGCCTAACTGCTCCTTTCTCTTATAAGGACACATGTGATTGCTCTTAGGGAACACCCAGAGGATACAATATGAATCTCTTCATTCCAAAAGCTTTCACTGAGTCACAGATGCAAAGATCCTTTTTCCAAATAAGGTAACATTTTGAGGTTGCAGATATTAGGTTCTGACATCTTCAAAGCAATTATCAGCCTACCATAACAGCAATCACTGCTGAGGCTGTTATTAAACGTAGCATCATATTTATAACTTTGACTTTGTGATTAGACAGAGCTGAGTTCACATCCCTGTACTATCGAAGTCATATTGAAGAAATTATGTACTTCCCTGTGTTTCAATTTCCCCATCTGTTAAATGGGATATGCATGAGTAGAATCTCACAATATTGCCACAATGATTAAATAGCACAGTATATAAAAAAAAAAAACTTTAGCACAGTTTGGACTTAGTAAGTTCTCAATAAATTATAGCTATAATTATTTTTATAAAAGTAATAAACCCTCTAAGCTATTCAAAACAAAATGTCAGTTAATTTAAGGGTTACAAAAAATCATAAATCTTGACTGCAGTTTTCAGAAGCTTACAATCTAATTGGTGAGATAAAATTTACATGCATACAAGAATACCAGAGAAGTAAGAAATGCATACTAGGGATCATAAATGCTAAAGCTGTTTAAAATAAATATCAATCAAGGAAAAGGTCTTTTTTATTTTTCCACAAAGGGCTTGAATTGGTGGGGCTGACAGGTATTAGATGCAAAGTCACATGAGAATGAGGTGGGAGATATCGTAGCAAGGAAGGATAGGATCCTACATCTGTCACAAAGAGAGTCTATGAAAGACTTGGGTCAAGTATTCAATGGAGAACTACAGGCATATTATACTGTAGTACACTGGTTAGAAGCTCCATGAAGGAAATAGACAATGGCATTCTCTCTCTCTCTCTCTCTCTCTCTCTCTCTCTCTCTCTCCCTCTCTCTCTCTCTCTCTCTCACACACACACACACACACACACACACACACACTCTCTCTCTCTCTCTCTCTCTCTCTCTCTCTCTCTCTTTTATCCCTTACTTTAGTGTCTGGCTCCTACGAGTTATCTAAAGAATATTTACTTTATGATTAAATGAGAAGGTAAATGAAGACTCAAGAAGGTAAATAATGCTGTGGCTTGGGCAAGTAGGTTTCTAAACTGTAATACTACTGACATTTTGGGCTTGAGAAGTCTTTGTTGGGTGAGGAGATGCTTTTCTGCTCATCCTTCAAAGTAGATTTTAACCATCTGTGGCTTCTCCCCATGTTCAATCTTCCCCAAGATCTGTCAATAAAAAATGTCTTCAGACATTGCCAAATGTCCTCATAGGAATGGGGGGAAAAATGGGGAGTCACTCCAGTTAAGAAATGTTGGATTAAACCAAATGAAGAATTGTTTAAATTAATTTAGTTGAGAGAGTTTTAAAACATGGGAAGTTGACCCAGCTGGCATGGCTCAGTGGTTGAACATCGACCTATGAACAGGACATGGTTTGATGCATGGTCAGGGCACATGCATGGCTGGTGGGCTGGATCCCCAGTGCAGGGCGTGCATCAGCCAGTCAATAATTCTCTCTCATCATTGCTGTTTGTATCTCTCTCTCCCTCTTCCTTCCTCTCTGAAATCAATAAAAATATATTTTAAATGAACAAACAAACAAAAAAAAGGTAAGTTGAAATAAAATCAACCAAATACACTAATATAGTTCCAGAAGATAACTCTACTGACTTTACCTAGTGTAATCTAAAAGTCAATTCCGCTGACAATATAATTGTATAAAATTCCAAATAGTGCTCCTTTTAAATCCAAAGGCCACTGACTAAAATGTTTCTTCAGACATTGTCATCACTAATAAGGTCTCCATGAAAGAGGAGGCACCGGCCTGCCAGGGCTCTTTGGAAGGCTGTGACCTACAATTCTGTACCCTCAGGTTTGCTCTACGGAGGACACACTCATACCCAGGGGCACCGGTGCATATCCTGTTATCAGAACTAGACCTGAGTTAAAAGGAACAAAGAAAACACACATATTGATTTCCGCTGCATTAAATACATTTACACATCAAAGGAAAAGAACACAGAAATGTTTCAATTTGAGTTACCTACTTAAAATTCCATTATTCAAAAATTTTCATATTCTCTAGCAAATTTGGGTATATTATTTTGTTTTTTTACTTTCATAGCCAAATGGTTTTCTTTCACGCGCTGTGTTTTCTGGAATACAATGAAACTGGCTCTGGCCATAGGAAAACAGAATATGCAACTGTCAGTTCAGTATAACAATACAAAGAAATGAATTTGGAAATACTCCACACTACAAATTTAATATTAGGGACTCCAGATAGAGTTTTCATTAACTCATGCTAATAGAACAAAATGTGAAGCTGGAAAAAAAAATAAGTTCACAGATAATACAAGAATCTCTCTGTTTTAAGCATTATTTAAATCATTTCTAATTCCCAGTACAATTATTAAGTCACTAAAATTTGAAGGAAAATCCTTCATTCCCTCTTTCTTCTTTCCTTTTAAAATATGAATGATTTATGCAATCTAAAGAGAAACCAGAGTATTTTTTCTTTCCTTTTAAAAAAGAAAAAAGTATGATTTTGTAATATATCACCTAAATTTTGTATTATGTGTTCACCACCCCGTCAACTCTCCTTTCATTTTGTAGCTTATTTTCCTTATTGATTGAACCAGTCTCTGTACATATAATACCTTAATCCTTGTATGTGGGTAACTTACTTATCTACTTAGTCAAAAAATAGTTGGTACTTACTGTGTATCAGAGTATTAATAATATTATCAAGCTGAATATCTTACAGATTTCCTATTCTCCCTGACCTTATTTTTCTCCTTAATGAAGGTTTTCTTGTCCACCCAAATTTATTCCAAAACCAATTTATCTATAAGAATTTCTTCTCTCTTTAAAATTATATGATGAATAGATTTTTGCTAGTATATTTCTTAATGATTCATGACCCTTTCCTGATTTTAAAAAAGTCATAATGATTGGATATTTTAAATTACAAATAGTGAAAAAAAATTCCTTTTTTTTTAGCATTATGACTTGAGTGGGGCCAGCATTATATGGGGATAAGGCTTATGATAGCATCCCTCTAAATATAGGATCTAGGGACCTTATATTTCTGAATCATTGAAGTATATGCTTTCCAAAGTCATCCTGTTCACGAGCCCATGAACTACTTTTCTTGTCTTTTGAGAGGAAGAATATTGGAAAATTTGGTTATTTGGCCAAAGGGAATTAATAACTGATGAGGGAAAAAGAAATATTAACTAGTTATTCAGCTCTGTCTCTAATGTACACTGTATATTTTTTAGATGAAAACTCCAACTTCCCAGTGGCCCAATTTAATTGAGTTCTTTATAACCCCAAGAAAGGACTATTTGTAGTTGAAAGTATCAGGAGACTGAAATATAAGTTAAGAAATGACTGAATAGTGTCTCTATTTCCAGCTCTGTTCTAGACCCTGTGGAAATGCATAAGCGACGCTGTAACTCATTTCTCCATGAGACAGCTGAGCAATGAAAGCACGGAATACTCCAGAGTGTCACAGTGGATGGAGATCAACATGAGTTGTCATGTTCAGGGATGACTCCATGGTGAGTTGCCATACATTCTTTTATCCGTCTATACGCCACATGGAAAGGAATATGTGCAAGTAAGCTTTAAGATTATTAATATACTCCAATTCCCTTTTATGTGTGATTGTACAGTTCCTGAGGATAGTGTTTGAACTGATTGTATTTTGACAGCACAACAATATAATTCCCATGTTCAGTGTGAGATTTCACATCGCTATACAGATCCGTTGCCTGCTTTGTTTCCTTTTTTTCTATATTTGGTTATAATTATCATCTCATTATATCTGTACCTTAAGATGGAACAAGCAAAATAAAACCAAGGGAATATGAAGTGCATCAGACAGTTTCATTCCATTGAACCACAGTGAAATATAATTTGTATTTTTTAAGATTGTGAAAGACTGTATTTAAGAATACTTAAATGTCTGTGCTGATAGCATGCAGGTAAAAGGATAAAAGAAAGTATTCTTTACTCAAAAAATTGGTTCGTATTTTCAAAATTATTATTTTTTATCTAAGTATTCTAAAAGTCCTTGGGAATTTTCATAATAAAATGGCTCTAAGCCCTCAGATTGTCTATAACAAGGCTGCAATAATATGAATTACACAGAGGTAGCTTTTTGAAACATCATTTTCAAAAATCTGAATCTTTTCATTTTGAGATGGTGGGAAGGCCATGTTCTTTCACTCTGAGTGAAAACACCAGCATCTGTATCTCTGTCTGCTGAACACGTGGCCAGTAAAGGGAGAATACAATATTCTCCCTTATTAAGCATGTGCTGAATAGATCCAGAAATCTCTAAGAGATCCTAACTTGATTTTTGTTTCTTGATGGCTCTATGCAACACATGCTTATTCAGGTGGATTTGAAAGTAGTAAGATGATTCTCTATTCAAAAATCTCTTCTACTAGTATGCCAAAACTATCAAATGCCTGAGAGCAGATATCCCCTTTAGATGAGACATTTATGGTTCTTATTAAAATGCTAATATATTATTAGATAGTAAAAGCCAGTGCATGAAATTCATGCATTTGGGGGGGGGCATTTCCCTCCAGCCTGGCCTGTGCCCTCTTGCAGTCTGGGAGCCCTTGGGGGATGCTCCTGTCACGTCTTTGCACTCTCCAGCCGTGAGCCCGACTCCTGGCTGAGTGGTGCTCCCCCTGTGGGAATGGACTGACCACCAGGGGGCAGCTCCTGCATTGAGCGTCTGCCCCTTGGTGGTCAGTGCGCCTCATAGTGACTGGTTGTTCTGCTGTTTGGTTGATTTGCATATTAGCCTTTTATTATATAGGATTATAATGCAAATATAGCATTAATTTAGTCAATCAATTTTATACAGACAGTAAGAAGGATATTAAGACAATGGGTCAAAGAACCTAGACAAGAATATTTATAAGGTGAAAGATCAGCAAAAGCCTGAATCATGGGGCACCGCTGTGAGGAAGGTTTAGGTGAGGCAGCTCAGAGAGGAAGGCGGATAATATTCTGGGAGCACTGACACTTGCAAATCTGTCTCAAATCTCAATACTCAAATCATGGATGTTAGCTTAGCCAGCGACCTGAGCTGAAATGTGTGTGTGTCCTGGAGAGTAGGGAAGAGTCTTATCTTTATGGATTCCATAGACTTCCATTCTGATCATTTAGATTTGCTCTGGAGAGTGCGTCTGAGTCAGAATTTATTACTTTTCTGGACACATAAAATACCTAAATTTGAGCAAATAACATAACCATGATTTGGGGGAAATGGTTCTATTTTTGAGAGAGACTGAGAAAACAATGTAAAATAAAACAATAGTAATAATAATGATGATGATGTTTATACAGCAGCCAGTACACAGAATTAGATCATGCATAGATAAAAAAGGACAGTGAAAATTGAAAGAGCAGCCCAGCAATTGTGACTCAGTGGTTGAACATCAACCTAAGAACCAAGAAGTCATAGTTTGATTCCAAGTCAGGGCACATGCCTAAGTTGCAGGCTCAATCAGAAGTAGGGGACATGCATGAGCAGTGGAGGAATTGATGATGTTAGTCCATATTGTTTCATCTTTCTATCCCTCTTCCTCTCTCTAAAATCAATGAAAACATATTAAAAATAAAAATGAAAGAACAGAGGGGAACGGCAATTGAGTTGGCCATAAAAGGTGTTCATGGATGCTTGACTCTGTCTTTGCCATGTTACATTCTTGCATTTCATCTGTATGACTACTTTTAGACTGAGTAGTAAGGGGCATGCAGAAGGCAGTCTATCAATGATTCTCTCTCTCTCACCATTGATGTTTCTATTTCTCTCTCCCTCTCTCTTCTTCTCTGAAATCAATGATAATATATTAAAAAATAAATAAAAATAACATAGAGTCTAGTGTTTCAGCTTTACTTTCAAGACATTATAATAGACATTTTTGTCTCACCTTCTAGGTAATAATATCTAAGACTTTAATGTCATATCACATTCACTCACTATTAGTATTTTGATTCTTACAACATTTAAATGCTGATAACTTTTATTTTTTATTTACTTTTTATAACAATCTTTGCATTAATGATCACAAAACTGAGACAATAAATGAATAAATTCTCCAAAGCACACTTTATGGGCCTTGGATTAGTGTAACCTCAGTAAGTCTCCTACTTCTCATTCGTCAAGTCAATAAAATGAAAGGGGCACCACTGGAATTCAAGTTTTTCCTAGCTTTTAAGTTCTTTGACTCATTCTTCATGAGGCTATGGGGAAACAGTAGATCTCATATCCCACTGGAGGGTCCAATTATAGATTACCTTTGAGCAGAAAGCCACCAATGTACTAGTATTAGTTCACTTCTAAGAATTTAACCCAGATACAGATCTGAAGGGAAGCTGTGATAGATTAGAATGGCTATTTGAGATTTATATATGCTAGAATACAATTTGGGAACAACTTCAATATCTAAAAATAATTTATTTGCATGTTGATACATGATCATGTTCTTATTTATGTCATGCTTACAGAGAATAATCAATGAAATTGAAAAAGCTCACAATACAATAATGAGAAAAAAGAAAATATAACATATGAAATTATAAATGCAGAACTATCCAGTATTTGTTTTTAATTATCATCCAATGATATATTTCCATGGATTTTTAAGAGAGGGAAAGACAGAGAGAAATGTCTATGTAAGAGAAACACATAACTAGTTTACCCCTGCAGGAGTCCCGACAATAGCCCAGGCTGAGGAGAAGCCAATGTACATGCACTTGACTGGAATCAAACCCAGTACGTTCTCTCTATCAGAGATGGTCTATTCACTGAGCCAAACTAGTTAGGGCAATTCAGGCTTGATCTGTATTTATATGAACATGTATGTATGTATTTACATTATTTAAAGGTAAATGCATTCAAGTATTAGCTTTATTTTGGTAACTTAATTATAGATTCCTATTTCCAAATCTTGCCAATAAGCATTACTTTTTATTTTATGTTATTTATTTTATTTTTAATTCTCACCCAAGAATGTGTTTATTCATTTTAGACAGAGAGGAAGGAAGGAGAGCGAGAGAAAGAGAGAAACAGCCATTGGTTGCCTCCTGTACGCACCCCAACTGGGAATCTAACCAGCAACTTGGGTATTTGCCCTGACTGGGATTGAACCCACAACCTTTGGGATGAGGGTTCAGCCAACTGGCCACCAAGCTGGCACAGCATTATTTTTTTTTTTATCAAAAAATATTTTGAAACAAAATATATTTAACAACATATATCAAATTCCAGGAACCATTTCATTCTTCTCTCTTTTTCACCTCTGAGGATCTTAGCTGATCAATAAGACTATGATTATGACCAGTCCATCACCTAGGAATTGATGACATTCTTACTGCAGTCCCTTGGGGAAATTTATGAAGTGACCATATACTTTTAAAATGACTATACAGCTTCCCTGCCTAAAGACGACGTTGATGGCACCAAATTATCCATGGCCTGAGACCCCATTCCTGAAGGTCTGTACAGCACTACTAAATCCATGACCATCTGATGTTGCCTTTAATAGTATGTAGCATGTTGCTTGTACTCAATAAATTTTACATCATGATCATTGATAATAATAATAATATGATAAAAATAACTGATCTCAGTAGCATGGATGCAGTAGCGCTTTATGAGTTCCAGGTAGATAAAGCAAGTAGTGAACAAAACCAGAATGGGCACAGTATTAGCCATGACTGGCCTTCCAGAACCACCTGTGAAGCAATCTCACATGTGCATACGCATGGGCCTACAGTATTGGCTGGTTGCAATTCTAAGAATCAGGCCTGATAAAATAGTATAAGGCAAACTGGAAAAACTCTCCTGGCTCCAATTTTCTCTGAATTGCATATATGCTATTATGATAACAGTGTTTGAAAAATCTGAAAGTATCTTGTAATTGGTTATGGTCTACAGGCAAACCCAGTATGAACTGTTCCATTGTAATTCATCCCAATATTAGTGTTCTTCTCCCTATTTCACTCTTGTTAGTAATTGTCACCTTATTGGTGCATTCAAATATTTGAATATTTTATTTTGCATTATGAATGTATTTATGATTTCCCCTTTATATCCTTTGTGAATTTTCTAAATGATAGCAGCATTTGCTTGAATGTTTAAATATCACCAATAAGCAATGTTAGAAAATCAGCACTCCTAGGAGCAAGACTCTGGTCCACTTCTAGGAAGCAACAGGGGAGTAGAAAAAAGAGGCCTGAGGACTTGGTATGCAATTACAT
Organism: Lasiurus borealis; assembly: GCA_004026805.1. NCBI lineage: Eukaryota > Metazoa > Chordata > Mammalia > Chiroptera > Vespertilionidae > Lasiurus > Lasiurus borealis. The sequence goes on along the minus strand of PVJN01008666.1, from coordinate 51,954 downwards.
GTTTCTTCTATTATTTTTTCTCTTCACAAGAATGCAAGTTATAGGAGAGCACAGTTTTGTTTTGACCATAAAATAACCCCAGTGTTTGCAAAAGTGTTTGGAACCTAAGGAATACACAATAGCTACTTCTGAGTAAACAAAAGAATATTTATAAAAAGTTATCTTCAGGAAAACTCACATCACCATGAGAAGACAAAACAACAATTCTAAAAAATAAAAATAAGTAAGCCTATTAAATCAATGGGATTCAGCCAGGTTGTTGGGAGGCTGATTTGAGAACATTTAGCTTAACAGGTTACTTAATCCTCCTATATCTATCAGAGAAATATACTAACTTCATTATTGTCTTAGTCTCTGACATCGACCTAATTACTTCCTAATGCCTTATTGTGACAGATCACATATTTCTCTTTGTCCATTTTTCATCATGCTTTATGATCTAAAACATCAACTTTAAGCTTGTTTACTCTAAAACAATCATATCTGAGCAGGCAAAAAAACACAAAACACACACACACACACAAAACAACAACACAAAAACAAACAAAAACAAACATAGGATTGGCCACAAAAGGGATATTCACTAAATACCTATTGTGTTAAATTACATATTCTACTTGCACACCAGCCATAATAGGAAAGGGATTCCTATGTGTATAAGACAAAAAACCAAAAGACTTTTAATGATAATTGTTATTACTCAGTAATCTCTCTTTGTTTTCAGTTAATACCTGAGGAAGTGGATTACACATTTTCAGTGAGCTTTCAATTATATAGCTGTAGATAGTAAATATGAGATATGCATATGTGGAAGAATTAAGAATATTCTAACTCCCCCTGACACCTATTTTTAAGTTTTTCTGAAAGTCTCTGTGTGTGGCTAGGGAATTAAATAATAAAATACATGATCGAACAACATTTAAGAATGGTGTTGTCTATTGCTCACACACAGTTAAAGATTCTCTCATATATTCGAACAGTGTGTGTGTGTGTGTGTCTTTTGCACAGGATGCCATGTCTTTTTCAACATGTAAACTGTTGTTTCGGGTGAAATGTCCAGAGTTAGACATTGGAGCAGGCACCAGAAGCATCTCTGGATTTTATTGTTTACAGACATGTATTTGTGATCCTGAATTGGAGCAGGTAAATGTATTGTTTATATACTTCACAAGATTTACCTTTGCCATCCTCAAAATTATGCATAGACTTCCTCATCTGAAAATATCCTTTTGGGTCATTCTGCCAATACCCACTTTGATACATGAAATTCATTTACTCCATACTGAATTACGTGGCTGTCAAACAAATCACGAGATGAGAAAATTTAAAAAAGTAGAAATTCAAGACCTGTGGGTTAAATGGGAAATAGCGGCAAAAGGAAAAAAGAGGATAAGAAAGGACAATTGACTTTTAGAAAATTTGAAAAGGAGAGATGATGCCAAGCCTGATACCCAGTTGATTAGTGTCAGACACCCTCAACTCTTCTCTGGAAGGAAATCTCCTAGACTCCCCCCTCCCCATGTGTGCCTCTTTCCCAGACCAAAGAAAATCACGCTTTCTTTCCAAACACAGAAAGAGAAGGACGCGTCTGGGCACGCACGCAGGGATATCAGCCGTCTGGTTCTGCAGACAGGTGCGTTTGTCATGCCCTGGGGAGCAGTGACGGTAGTTTCACTTTATTAATTGAGAAGATTATACATCCATGATATCCACCTTTCCTATTTCTCCTTGACAGTGGGGTGGAGGAGAGAAGTGGGCATTTCTTGGTTAAGCAAAAAAAGAAAACCTCATTTTTGTTTATTTTATTGCATTCTAATCAAGTCTGATGGGAGTGAGTGGTCCTACAGCAGCGCAGCAGGCTGGAAATGCTGACAAGGTCAATTATTTCTGGGTAATCCCACACCAGCAAGGATTAATAATATGACTAATATGAATTAAATGTGAGTTCATTTGAGTTTTAGTTCCCATTTTAAAGTTCTCTTAGTGGGTGTCTACAGCATGGTGAAGAAAGGATAACGGATGGAAGTGATGGAATCACTAGTAAATCCTTAGACTCCCAAGGTCAGCTGGGAACACGGAGGAGGCCAGTTTGATCTTCTTCCTTGGTTTCTGTTCACCAGCACTCTGGCAGGAACCCAAAGGGGCCAGTTTTATAACATCATGTGTTCCATGAATGAAGAAAGTGCAAGAGACTGCGGATCTAGAATTTTCCAAAGGAAACAGAAATGCAGCTTAAGATGAATTAGATCTAGTTAATTTACATAAAAAAAGATAGTCATATTTTCTTTAATGGTATGTCGGTCATTATTTTTACATTATGTATAATGTTTCATCTAATTGTGTGTACTTTTGTTATGAAATTAGAAAAATATGATCATGGGTGAAACTTGTAAATGAACTGAGAGATGGAAGGTAAGCTTATATTGGGGATTATGATCTTGTAAGTCAGCGGTTCTCAACCTGGGGGTCGAACGACCCTTTCACAGGGGTCGCCTTAAGACCATTGGAAAAAATGCAGATATTTACATCACGATGCATAACAGTAGCAAAATTTCATGGTTGGGGGTCACCACCACATGAGAACTGTATGCAAGGGTCCCGGCCTTAGGAAGATTGAGAACCACTGTTGTAAGGGATGTTACTGACTTAGAAACTGAGATGCTGCTACTTTTGTTCAATTTCTTCCCCACACATCTACATTGCTTTAATACTGAGAGATAAGACCTCAACATCTCATACTCACATCTTTCCTTGGCAGAGTTGCAGGTGGGACAGGAGAGGGAGCAGTATTCTAAAGCACAGAAAATACAATAATCTCTTATTTTTGAAGCATTGAGTCTATAAAATGATATGTTTATTTTACTAATCTTTAGTATTTGCAGCGCTATTTTTTTTAAGTACAGTGAAATGAATACTACACATGGAAATGAAAGTGAGACAACCAATGAAAAGAACCTTAAGTATAACAAAGACCTAAAGTCACTGGAGGACAGCAAGTTGAAGTCTTGGCATTAATTCATTGCATATGAAATTTTAAACATAACGTCCACCTTCAAATCAATTCTTCTTTAAATTTGCCCTACCTACCTCATCTAAATGTGAGACCTCCCTCCGCTGAACTCATAGTTCAAAATATAGGAGCTCTTATTTGGCAACTAGATACTAGTTGCAATGCATGTAACTTTTATTGTAATTCAGCTCCTTTGTGTGTTTTTGATCTCTTCTGTGTACTAGTCTTATCTCCTCAAGAGATAAATTTCTTGAATACAGGGGCATTTCTTCAACAGTTTCATATCTAACAAAGTACCAGGTGAGGCAGGGTATGCACTAGATGCTAAAAATTTAATTGAGTATTGAATGCTCCAGCTCCAGCATTCAGATTATGATGCGCAATCAGTGACAGGCATATGCCAAGTGTATGCGGAGGTGTTTTTCTCCAGGTGACTTGATACCACTGGAAAATAATCTGGATTTAGCAAATGATGATCATGCTGGGGAAATGGGTAGGAATCATAGGACATGGTATCTACTACTCTAGTGATCGGCAAACTCATTAGTCAAAAGAGCCAATAGCAACAGTACAACGACTGAAATTTCTTTGGAGAGCCAAATATTTTAAACTTAAACTTCTTCTAACGCCACTTCTTCAAAATAGACTCTCCAGGGCCGTGGTATTTTGTGGAAGAGCCACACTCAAGGGGCCAAAGGGCCACATGTGGCTCATGAGCCATGGTTTGCTGACCACTGTACTACTCAAAACAAACACTCCATAGTGGGGAAGGGGACTAAAGAAGTGAGGGAAAAAACAATGTTTAGTTATGAAGAGACTCTTTAGTGGCAAAACAAAGCCATAAGCCAGACTCCTTCAGAGGCACCCGAAGTTCTGAGCAATGAAAACTGGCACCGGAGAGGTTAGAAACATCTGCAAATTGACATGTATATTGCATAAGGGGGGGGGGGGAGCAGGCAATAACAATTACTCAGAAATACCAATGAGAAAATTCATAACTAAGGAAAGCCAGCTTTACATAGAATATAGTTGGAGATCTTGTTCTCCATTTTGCTGATTTTTCTCGTGATTACCAGTTAGCATCATGCAGGAAACACGAGAGCGCCAGGGCCTGATGCTACAGTTTCAGATGCACAACCTGCCCAGTGATTTGTGTCTGCTTATTTTTCCTCCTCTGTGAATGGGGTTGGCAACTCTGACCGCCAAAAAAATGACAGGAGCGGGAGCCTCGCATATTACAGCCCGAGCGGGTGACTCAGTGCAAACACATCAGGAAGGATGAAGCCCTTCCGATTCAGCTGCACATTTTGCTCTGCAATTTGAAAAATCAAAGTACCTGAAGTTTCTATTGAAACACATCACAATGTCCCATCACCCGTGTCTTTCTGGAAATGCGATCTGACATTGCCTTCCCCGTTTCCCATTTTCTCAGTTAAATGAAAGCATAGTTGTAAATGATCTTATTGTAAAAAAGGGTTTGCATTTCTTTCTACTTCATGGCCGCATGCTTTACCTCTGCCCTCGCTTTTAATGCGTTTCTCTGAAGCAGGGGCTTGGGATCCAGACAGCACCGTCTACCTAAGAGAGGCACGTTGAGTGCAGAATCACGCTACGCGCTTATATTTGCGAATGCATCGCTCATGTGAAATTTAACTTTTTAAACACCATGATCTCTGTTTGGCCTTGTTGAATAGTCTCTACCCTTACTGTTTCTGATTCTGTTCGATGATAAGGATCTATAGGTAGGAGATAAGGTAGGAGAAGGCACACAATGGAGGAAGCAGGCAGTTCTAAACTCGTTTGTCTGATGGTTGAAGACATGTGACATTCCTCTTGCCAGTGGCTATTGAACTCTATATTTTTTCAGGTACCTAAAAGTCATATTATTAATTTTGAAGCTTCTGTCTTCAGAAAGGGGGGAGGTAAAATTTCTCTCCCTCTCATCCAGTGGTTCTCAACCTTCCTAAGGCTGCGACCCTTGCATACAGTTCCTCATGTGGTAGGGACCCCCCAACCATGAAATTTTGCTACTGTTATGCATCGTGATGTAAATATCTGCATTTTCTGATGGTCTTAGGCGACCCCTGGGAAAGGGTCATTCGACCCCCAAAGGGGTCGCGACCCACAGATTGAAAACCACTGCTCTCATCCATGATGCTAGTACATTCTTTATATATTTCCCCCTCCACAATCCTGACAACTTAGATCATTGGGCAGCATGATACAGAGGACTCTGCATGTGGTAGTAGGCGAAGCCAAGTCAACTTTGAATAGTACATGAAGTGTTGACTTTGAATTATAAGTCTGCAAATTAAGACCTGTGCAATTTTGGATGAGTTATATACATCTTCTGACTCTCAATTACAATCCTTAAAAGCAGAATATTAGCACATATTGTAAAATGTTATCATTAAAGAAATATGTGCAAAGCATCCATTTTTCAGCAAAGTAGGAAAGAGATGAGGATCACGTAATTTATCTGGAACCTCAATCTCTTTAGCATAAAATGAAAGTACCCAACTAAATAACATTGTGTTTTTATTGTTGTTGCTATTAATCCTCTCCCGAAAATATTTTTCCATCAAACTTTAAAGAGTGTGGAAGGGATAAGAGAGAATTATCAATGTGAGAGACACATTAATTGTTGTCTTCTGCACACACCCATGGGGCTCAGCCTGTAACCTAGGTACTGCACTTTACTGGAATTGAACCGGAGACACTTTAGTCCTCATGCTCATGCTCAAACCATTTAGCAACACCTGTTAGGGCTAATTAATACTGCATTTTAAGGTTACTGGCACTAACTTTGTGCTCATCAACTGTAGCTTATAGAACATTAATTCCAACTCTATAATGTTGTACTCCTATCGCCCTTATGTGAGAGATTAGGAAACTGAGGCCTAAAGAAATAAATTATGTGTCTGAAGTTATAGAACTATCTGGTGGACTTGAAAATATTTGACTTTAGAGGGCTACTTTTACTCACTGCAGCATGTTTTATAGGTATTACTATCCCATATAATAGATAAAGAATACACTTTTGGGTGAAACACTGCTAAAAAAGAGGGAGATAAAATTCATGCCATATAAACACTGAAATACTTATTAAAATATCATTGGAAAATTTCAACTTAATAATAGCCATTATATGTAGAGAACTTTATTGTTTATACAGAAGTAAAAGTTTACTGTCCATGAAAATATAAATATTTAGGACACCTTTGTAATTGATGCCATTAGGGATCAGAACTTGTTTTTCAGAATGAATTTCATTGTTTGCATCTCAATTGTTTTAGGTATCACATGCTATTATATACAAAAATATTTTGCAAAGTAGGAAGGCTTATGCCTTTGCCAGTTAAATCAGTGGTCCACATACCAGTAGGTAATTTAACAACCTTAGCATTTCTTTATTGCCATTTCTGAAGAAAAAGCTATAGGAGGGGACTTTTTTTCAATGCAAACATTCTTAGAAGCAAAAGAAATAATTTTCATGCTGTAGGAAGATACATATGGACCCTTATTTTGACCGCTGTATATAGAATACGGTAGGAGATTAGCAGAAAAGGTATATTGCTAAAGGTGAGATATGGCTGGTGTCAACAAATAAAAAAGGAAAATGGAAGAACTACCAAAATGAAATGAAAGTGTTGCAGAATTCAGAATACAGGGCCATTACCAGAGGGACAGGCATACAGAGTTGGGCAACCATGATTTTTGTTCATGAAGATGAGTTTGAGATAACAAGACAGTGTGAAACCATTCATAGTTACTGATTTAAAAAGTCAAAGAGCCTTCTTATCTAAAAAAAAAAAATACTTCTTTCCTGAAATTTGACACAAATACTATTCTTAGCTTTGTATAAAGAAGCAACCTTAAAAAATGTGCATGTTATACAAAAATTTCTATAAAATATCAAAAAGGAACCTTAGTTTTCTAAAACAACATAACATTAGTGAAGCCTGTGTTATCATAGCTGAAAGCAAAAGATTTTGAGTCTGTATGGCAGATGATAGACTTACTGCCTGAGATAAAATGTTGTAACATTGAAGGTACCTTTCAAATACGTTTTTATTATTTCAGACAGAAGGCAGAAGGAGATATAGAAACATCAATAATGAGAATCATCGATTGGCTGCCTCCTGTAAGCCTCCTTCTGGGGATCCAGCCCACAACCTGGACATGTACCCCACCTGGAAAAGAACCAGGACCTCTTGGTTCCTAGATTCACACTCAAACACTTAGCCACACTTTCCAGGCTATCAATAGAGAGATTGAAAATGACTACAAATAGCCCAAACCGGTTTGCCTCAGTAGATAGAGCCTCGGCCTGTGGACTGAAAGGTCCCAGGTTTGATTCTGGTCAAGGGCACATACCTTAGTCATGGGCACATCCCCAGTAGGAGGTGTGCACGAGACAGCTGATTGATGTTTCTCTCTCATGGATGTTTCTAACTCTCTTTCTCCCTTCCTCATTTGAAAAATCAATAAATTATATTAAAAAAAAGAAAATTATTACAAATAACTCTCTATGTTGTTGAATAGAGGGTGTTCTCTCAAATAGGGAAATGATGACCAAAACTGCCACCACAACAAACGGGCACATATTAGTGCTCAGTCACCCTTGTGTTCAGTTATTATTCTGATGGATACCTCAGAGGAAAAATCAAATTCCCTTGCATCACTTAAACCAAAACAACCGATGTGTCATATAATTGTGTATCCTTAAAATGTGGTGACAAGTTTAAAGTGATTGAGAAGCCCCAGTCTAGATAAGAAATGGAGGATTACAGGTTTGAATAAGAGCCTGTTTCAGTCTGGGGAGCTTATACAATTTTATTATATCAAATATCACCCATGTGCTGGTAACTTGTTTTACCAGCCCATACTTTTCTCTTGAATTCTAGACGTATGCTTCCAACCAGCTAATCAACGTTTCTTCTTTGGTAATATACTAGAACATATTTCCAATGGGATGATAGCACCTGAGTTGTCTTTAAAGATGATTGGAATATGTGAAAGAAGAGAGGAGGTGAACCTCCACACATGCCAGAAAAGAGCTGCACAAGAACATGGCATAGATGGACCAGGAGAAAAAGGGAAGTCACAATGCAATTAGGATAAATGGCAATCTTATTTTTCAGAGGGCAAAACAGTGTATTTTATCTGTAAATGTGATATAAGAAAGAAAATGAGGAATTCTTCACTGTCTCTCCGGAGAGTTCAGAATGGACACAGAAACAGAGTAGCTAAACATCTCAGCTTATAATGTCTTTTATAATGTTAAGATTACAAGTGTCCCAAGATTCTAATTGATAAATCGCCTCCTGGAGTCTCTTCAGATTTCAAAGTAATTCCCCAGTCTTCAACAGAAACAGGAGAGAAATCAAAATGTACAGATGCAATGTTTTTGGATTTTGTTCAAGTTCTATGCTAAGTCAAGGCACACAGAGTGCAAAAGTCAATCAGGTTCTATTATCAACCCCTCCGCATGTCTTGGCATAAACCTCATCATATTCAAGTGGCCATAACTTTTATTACCGCAGCCCAAATGTATCTCTTCCCCAGCAGCAATAAGCTTAGAGGCAATAGAGCAGGGATCTTCTTTCACGTCTCCGCTTTACCTAAAACCTTTATTGCCAGTACATTGCAAGCACAGGCATGAAAAAAAATAAGACAATTTTCCAAAGACAGTCTAAAATCCCAAAAGGTAAGATATAACCATCTGGAGTACAACAAGCATATCATATTTTCTTTCTTTAGCAAGACAGTTCTGAGTTTTATGGAAGGCATCCCAGTAGGCAAAGACCTACTAGCTGTTTGTAACTCCTTAAAAAATTTAAGAAAAAAATAATAAAACCGCAATGTTTCTTTAATGTCACCGTCTGAATTATAAGCAGCGAGCTGGCACATCTCTCATTTTATTCATTCTAATTACAATTGCCTTGTCACCGAGATGCCAACCTGACGAGGAGCAAATCCCCAGGGGCCGCTTAGTAACAGGAAGGTTGTCTCTGGTGGAATCAACATGACAATTTCTTTTCTCCCTCTTCAAAGTGGGGAGTCCCCCTGGACAAATTCACATTTGATTATTTTCGCTAGGTTCTGTCTTCAACTGCTTGATTAGCATCTCACTCACCTAAGAAATTAGACTAAAGTTTGTGATCATTGAAGGGAAACAATGCAGGTGCATGGGTGTCTGCTCATGCATGCGGCACACCTATGGAAATCCATTGTCTTAACTTGGCACCAAGAGTTGACACCGATTCTACTTTGAAAGGGCCACTGGTGTGTGCATGTGTGGGGTGTGTGTGTGTGTGTGTGTGTGTGTGTGTGTGTGAGTTACTGTTTATGTTATTAGAAGATAATCTCTTCAGACATCTCACTCCAAAAATCATATAGTCAGAAGTTTGAAAAACAAGGCAAAGCCATGGTAGTTGGTTCCATGGGTGCCTGACTTTCCTGTTTCTATAGCAGCTGTACTTAGAGATAAGACCACTGTGTCTATTTCTACTGAAATATTGAGTATGAAATTGCATTCTGTCTGGTAAAACACATTTCTATAAAATGCTGTAATTAACCTTAAAAGAGAATGAAAATATTCTGAGAAAATTACCAGAATAGTTTCCCCTCATTTCATCACCAACAGTTGCTTGTGATTGATCAGTGATGCAGAAAATGGGGGACAGGATCTGCCAGAATTCTGCCTTCGGAGTCATTCACTCTACATCTCTCCTGATGTTCTTCTTTACCACCCTCGTTGATAGGACAATGGTCGTTAAATCTAGGTGTGTTTTAAAGGGCAGGTAGCAGGGCACCTGGTACTTCTCCACTGCAGGTGAAGTGTAGCTCAGAAATCCATACTTCAATAGTCATTTGGGGTCATTATAATAGAAACACAATTACAATTATTCTCTCAATTCTAAAATTTTATAATGATAATGTCTGTATCGTAAAATTGGCCCATAGCTCAATGATGGTACACTTTTAATCACAGTGTATGTCAGCTCATCCCAAGTAATTTCCAAGAAAGAATTGGCTATTAACATTTTATCTTTGCTCCACAACACCCTCTAAGTGCTCAGCAAATACTTGCTGATATAAGTTGATTAAATAGAGAAACCAAAGCCATTTTGTTTAAGTGTCTTCTTTCTAGAAGCTGAAGTTTCCCTTCCCAACACAGTGACCATATCCCTTTGGAATTCTAAGTTATTTTATAAGAACATTAGTTTGTCCAAGGAGATTGGCCACGGATGACTAGCTCTCCCTGAGACTGCAGATTATTTGGTTACATCCCTGGCTCAGACGAAGTCAAATGATTCACTGTTGTTTCTGTCCAATGCATGGCTGATGGTCCAGCTCCTCTACTCATGGCTACCTGAGCAGTTCAAGCTGAAAAAATATACCTTCTTCTAGGACCAGAAGGTCAGTCAACAAGAACAGAGCGATCTCACCAGGAGGTAGATTAAATACTATAGCTTTCGACCTTCATGAGAAATGATGGGTGCACATCCCCCCTACACTCAGAGATCAGTCAATTGAATCATCAGCTTCTTAAGTGACAATTCTGTACCCAATAGCTTGATGCTTCAAGGAATGTGGGCACTGAGTTTCTGTCTTTGCCTTCAAGTAGCTTGCACTTTAATTTTATAAAAAAAGATGATACATATGGATAAAGCAAAATTAGAATAAAACTCTAAATAATACAATGACAGAAAGGCTCCGAGTATGTATGCCATTATTTGCTAAAGAGTAAAAAAAAGTTCTAGAGCCATTAAGGGAAGAGAGAAAGAATTTGTCGATGGTGTGGTCTGACAAAGTTCAGGGTGAGTGTGAATGTGGCTGATGGGAACTAATAGGTAGGTTTGAATACAAAGATCTATCAGGCCGAAGCAGAGATGACCCTGGCAAGAAGTATGAGGAAGACAAAACTGGCTTTCTTTTCTTTGAATACAAAGATCTATCAGCCTGAGCAGAGATGACCCTGGCAAGAAGTATGAGGAAGAAAAAACTGGCTTTTTCTTTTATTTTCTCTTCTTCTTTCTTTTCTTTTCTTTTCTTTCCTTTTCTTTTCTTTCCTTTTCTTTTATATTCTTTCCTTTTCTTTGACCCTCCTGTAAATCCACACTCATTTAATAGTTTAACCCATCACATTAAATCTGCCCTCTCTAACTAGGGATACTTTCATTCTCTCCAACTACAACAGCTTATTAAGTATGCATTCACCTATTTCTTAAGTCTTACAGATTATATTGTTCATTCAACCTCTTTTTACTTGATTATTATATGACCTAATACACATTTTTAAAAGTTTACACAACCCCTTCCACTCATTGAAACTTCTCTCTAGTACTTCATCTTCATGTATTAACTAGCAAATGGAGGAATCCTTACAAATATAATAAATGAGAAACTCAAAGGAAGCCCAAGATAACATATCAGATATAGTGTTAGTTTAGGACATAAAATGAAAAAGGGATATGGTTTTCAGAGAGACTGAGGAAAGTCTTAATTCCCACCAGGAGGGCTATCACTCATTGCAGAGCAAGTCCTTAGCAGTAGGGTATCAAGTCTAAGCAGGGAAAGAGGTTTCTTTTTTATTTCACCAAATGTCTAGGTTGTCTGTGTCCTACTAACATCTGATCCCAGAAATAGTGTACCTTAGTCTGACTCTATCCAGAATGGCTATGGCTTCCCATTACTTATGAGAGAACGGCCCCCTTGAGCTTCTATAATGTGATTCCTCCATATCTCTGCAAATGGTTGCCATGACTAGTTGTCCATACTGTTCATTTCATGCACCATTCTCCTTGCTCACTTTGTATTCTCTTGCCTGAAAATGTTACTCAGGTGCTTCATCCTACATGCAAAGCCTTTTTATTTTCCCCTTAGATCTGCCCCAAATGATCCCTCCAGACCCCACAAAGCCCAGGTTTATCCAAACATGTTGATTCTTGTCTCTTCTACATCCTGGTATGGAGAGGCAGATTTGATTGCATGTCTATCTGCATGTCAGCAGATCATTTCAAGAGACTCCAGTCACCTAGTTAATCATGGGAGCTGGAATCAGTTTGTTCTGGAAAAATGTCTCGATGGCTGGGGGAGGTCAGATCTCCTGGAATATCCAAAATCATTGTCTAGATCCACCCAGGATTTAGTGGATGCTGCAAGAGAGGTTCCAGATCAAGCCTTCCTAATATATTTGATTGTCTCCAACCAGACTTTTCCACAGTTATGAGTAAACCACATCTCAGATGCTCTTCTCTTCCAGGTCCTACAGAGTCAAGCGATTTGCACCATTTGGGTAGGTTAGAAGTTATACAAAACGCAAGCAGACAAGCATTTACAAAACCATTATCCTTTATAGGAATATGATGTGATTCTATGTATATGAGCCTCAAACTTTTTAAAGCCATTGGCAAAGAAAGTTCTATTTTTCAAATCACTGCTTCCAGCCTCCGTTTAATAGCAGATTAAGCAGCCAGTCTTTCTGGGCCCGAGCCAATAAAACTCATTTGTACTATTTAGTGGATGGCTCCGGTGATCAAAGATGGTTGCCAAGCCACCTTTCCCCTCAGGTAACCATTCAACTACCAGGAATGTGTTCTAACTCTGATCAGCTTGTTTAAAAGACAAACTCAAGTATGACTTGAAGCTAATATAAATCAATCACCATTAAAACCTCTTGCAATACGGTTCTATGCCACAGTTCTCATGTCAAATAGCAATGAGCATGTCATATGCTATTATTCCCTCGAATTTGAAAAGAATGAAGATATCCCCAGCCATTTCAATAAGCACCAGCACAGAAATATGATGAAAGGGAGTGCAAACGAAACCGAACCAAATGGAAGTTTTGTCTTTTGAGGCATCATTACACATAGCGCGGTTCTATCATCAGTTACTCGGTTAAATAATAAATGCATGTATAACCGAGAAGGAAGAAAGAGGAGTAAATGACGAGGCAGGTGTGGAGGGATGGAATGGTTGCCTTGAGAATCAATAAGGCTGGGGAAAAACAAGAAGGCGATTCTCCATACTGGCACCTGCAGAATAGCTGGTCTGACTCCCAAATTAGAGTATTCACGGAAAGAGTGGAGGGTTTTCTTGCATAGAGGGATTGCAAATGGACTAGGGTTGGAGTGATTTCCTGATAATGTTGGAAATGGCACCAAATGTGCTCAAATAATTTATAGGGTCCAGTTGTACTTGATCAGATGATTAATGGGATTCCATCTGCTTTCTAAATATCCCCACCTTCACTAGTTCCTCTGAAATTTTGCCATTTCAGTCAAGCTAAATTTATTAGTGCCCACTTACAGTGATTTACATGCAGAATGATTTGCGTGTCTCTTTCCTGAGCTATTTGCATGGCTTTATTAGGAATGTTGCTTATTTGGGGGCACATTTGATTTATTAGCGTTTGGCAGTTCTGCCCTTCTATTCTTTTTTTTCTTTTTGATTTATGTGAGGGCACAGTTATATTCCTAGGGCTCATTCACTCTCTAGGAAATTAAGTTTTAAACTGAAATTTTCCCATTTAGTTAAAAACATGCGACAAATTTCATTTCATCTCATTTACTTGCCGATGACAACAACAATAACAACAAAACGACAGCAACAACAAAAAACATAGTTAAAATCAGGACTTTCCATGTTAATTTTTTGAATTAAACTGTGAATACAGTGGCCGTGGGCTCCATTCTATGCTTATGTTCTCTTTCTGATACCCTACCCTATCTTTATATTTTATCTCCAAATACATAGATGTCACCTTTTAAAATTTTTTCTCCCATGCAAATCATATCACCCCCTTCCAATTACGTCCCTCTACTCTCTTCTTCACCTTTAGAGAATCATTGCTCATTGGCCTGTCCTTAACTGTCAAGAGGAAAATGTTCTAATAAAATTATACCACCAGATTGAGCACGAGGCCTGCCTCCATGAGGCAGCTGGGATTTGAAATAGGACAGTAAGAGAGTCAACGCCTTAATTATAACTTCATCATTTATAATGAACCATTCACATACATTACCTAACTTGATCTTTAAACCATCCTTCAAGATAATTATTATACAGATTCCAGTTTCACATATGGGAGAACTATGACTCAGGAAGAAGAGGTGATTTAGGGGAAGATTGTGAGAAGTGGGGTGTCCCAAGCCAGGCCACCTGATCACTGAACTCCATATGTTCCCATTCCTGCACTGGCTCCTCAGTACTAAGGGGCGATGCAGTCGTAATGGAGTTTTATTTCTGGAGTAGACCGTTAGTCGTATTTTCTTCTGGACCGGGCAGCTTTCTTATCTCTTTCAAATCACATTACCTGGGCAGCTTCCTATTCTCCCTACAAGTAAGCGAGGAAGAGGATGGAAACACACATCAGGAAGAGGCTGAGCGCCACTACAGGGGAATCTAATTTAGGAAGTGATCTCGTGAGGCCTCGTGCCCACACAAAACAGTCCGCAGCAGGCCATGCCGTCAGCTTCTCTAACAGCTATTTCCATTTTTAGTCTAACACTGCTCAGTGACCTTGTCTTGTGGCACAGCCAGATGACATTACCAGAGAAACAGGAGCAGCAATAGCCTAATTATGCAATTACATATTCATTTACCCCCTAGAGTGTCTAAGACTTTTTTTTTTTTTTGAGAGCCAAACAAGAAGTGGTTGGCTGGAAACTCATTTTAAAGGGTTTCCTCACCTCAACATACAGGAACGTTGTCCGTATATGGAACATAAAATGATTAACGGAGTTGCGCTGGTGGATCTTTATGAAATAAAATAAACTTAATGAAGACATTTAAAATTTAGAAGCATGTAACCAGATTTAGAAACTTATAATCAAGTCTGCGTTTATTTTTCAAGATCAATTTTATCAGTGTGAGAAACTTCAGACTCGGATGGTGTCCAAATATTTTCTTATTTGAGCAAGTCATCATCAAAACTGCCTTTATTTTTCTATCTGTGTTGTGCTTGCTCTTCTTGATATTAGGGATAACAGATACTTGGAAAGAGTAGTGGCTCTTGAGGAAAAAGAGATTTAAAAATGGGGGAGAAAGAGAGATCAGACCTTACAAAACAGATCCTCCCAGTATTATCGATCATAAAATTGACTCAGTATTAATTGCCTAATTGTCTTTCTTGATAATACTGGTATGTGCCGACATTATAGTAGGGTGAGTAAACTTCTTCTATAAAGGGCCAGATAGTAAATATTTTAGGCTTTACAGACTACATGTTTTGTCCCAATTCTTAACTCAATTCTGCTGCAGTAGCATAAATCAGCCTTGGGAAAAATGTAAATGAATGGATATGATTCAATAAAACATTATTTACCAAAAATATGCAACAGGCTGCATGTTGCCCATAGACTGCATAGCTTGCCAACTGCTGTATAATGTCCAGAGGGTATAGAAAGGCATGGTAACATTAGGGAAAATATGTCAATTATTTTTTTAGATTGTCTCCATTTTTAAAATTTTTATAATTTAAAAACTAAGAGTCTTGTAAGTTTAGTATTTTTCATAGTATTCTTGAAATTCAGTATAAAAATGCTTCATCAGAGTTATATACAAACAAACATAATTTTACTAAAAAATATCTCTAATAACTTCAAGGAAACATTCCAAAAAAAAAAAAAAAACATTTAGTATCACTTCAGCTACTAAAAGTTGGACCCAGTAATGGATTTCTGAGATTACTATAACTATACCCAAATCTTTACATGTAAAAATCTGCATTATTGTTGTCCCCTGTATATCCATGGCTTTTGCTCATGTCATACTCCTGTCTTTTGAGAACTTTCACGTAGAGTGCACCTAAGTTTCTATTAGATCCACTTCAATTTTCCAGGGTTCATCTATGTCCCATATTTCTGCACAATGCACAGTCAGTTATACTAACTGACCACTTCTTTTTGCATCTTCCCTATCCAGACTTCAAATCTATCTCCTTTCTCATGTTTCAATGGCCCCAATATGGGTACCAGTGTCTATACATGTTCTCATAAACAGCACTTCATACAGAGAGAAAGCATTTGAATTTTTAACTCATTATTTTGCCCCTGGCAGGAAGGTAGTCATACTACCAATTGTTTGCATGTAACAAGCACCTATGAGGTAGCTGGGCAGACTCTAAGATTAAATTTTGAGATCAAGATGCTGAAATATTGTTGCTATGGTGTTGTTTGCAACTTTTTATATCTATTGACTTATATCCATATAATTCTCCAATGCTTTAATCATCTCTGTTCCCTGTTCTTGGAAGTGAGGTTGGATATACATAGTTAGCCTTGATATTATCTCTACCTTAAAATTAGAGAAATAAAAGGTAAGATATTTTAGATAACCTGCCCCAAAGGTATAGTTTTCATTCATATTGTAGACTACCTACAATATGACACAATCAGTCAAGTGTTGTTTCTGCTGGACAGTTTGCGTCTTTGACTATAAATACAATTCTTATGACCAGAATTAAATGATCAAAGATAAAACAATCTTTTAGAAATAACCAGCAAAAACAAACATACAGAACCCCCAAAACATTCTTGCTCTGAAAAATGCACCCAGAACAGGTGCTTCCTCATGAGCACTTTGCAAAAACACAGCCCATTTGAAAATGTGCATTACATTCCCTTTATTTATCCACCCTCATTCCTTAATAATTAAGGAATCCAATGCATGGAGATGATGACAGGACCCCATGCCTAAAGTGACCATCCCCATCTGCTGCTCATTCCCCACCTGAAGCTATCTTCTTCCTTTTAGGCCGTTGCCTGGGACAGCTGGAAAGCTGAGCACAAGCTCAGAAATACGAGCTTTTGAAATGCAGCCAGATAGTTGCAAACATTGTAATGGACAGGGATTTTAACTCCTGGGGTATTGGCTTCCTTTCCTTTTTGTGAAATGTGTTTTCATGCTTTGTGCTCCTATCAAATCTTCAAAAGTCTGCAATATGGTTTCCAGTTGTAGATGAAGAAATGTCACATTTCGTCCTATTCGCAATATCCTTCCTAAGGAACCCTTGGGTCACTTATCCATTTTTCTTGTTTGTAGAAAGTACCTAAACACACACACATACACACACAAATACACACACACATACACTCACTATATCCTAAAGGCAGCTATCATCTTTTTAATGATTAATGATTAAAATCAAGGCAATAAATAAAAATCAAACAAGATTTGTTGATAGATTTGCTAACAGATACTAGTGGGAAAGAAAAAAATCATAGTATATTTTGAGCCTGATAGTAATGAGATATGGGGTAGAGAATTGATAGAAAAGATACTAAAGGAATGCTCTGACATCCTACCTAATAAAAGAGTAATATGCAAATTGACTGTACCTCTACTATACCCACAAGCCATGCCCACCAGCCAATCAGAGTGAGTATGCAAATTAACCCCACTAAGGTGATTTGGCTACAGAGAGAGCAGGAAGGAGGTTTGGGTTGACCCTGGCGATGGTGGAAGCCAAGCTTTCCACAAACCTGGCCTCTGCTTAAGGCAACAAAGTTTCAATGGCTCCCACCACAGAGTGAGCAGCAGATATGAGAGCCTTCACTTGGGTTGCTGAGGGGTGTGGCCAGCCTGCAAACCACCACAGGCCCCTTACCTAGGCCACCCAAATCCCCAAGGGAACACCCACCCTGATACAGGACACCCTTTAGGATAAACCAGCTGGCCCAACCCATGCACCAGACCTCTATTCTATCTAATAAAAGAGTAATATGCAGATTGACCATCACTCTAACACACCAGATGATTGCCCCCATCTGGTCAAAAGATCCTGCCCCATGTGGACGCAAGATGGCCACCACAAGGTGGCAAGCAGGGGAAGGCAGTTAGAGGTGACCAGGCTGGCAGAGGAAGGAAGTTGGGGATGACTGAGCCTTCAGGAAAGGACAGTTGAAGGGACCCAGGCCTGAAGGTGAGAGCAGTTAGGGACAGGGCAGTTAGAAGCAAACAGGCTGGCAGGGAAGCAGTTAGGCATCAATCAGGCTGGCAGGGGAGTAGTTAGGGTGTGATTAGGCTGTCAGACAGAAGCAGTTAGGGGCAATCAGGAAGGCAGGCAGGTGAGCAGTTGGGAGCCAGCAGTCCTGAATTGTAAGAGGGATGTCCAACTGTTTGTTTAGGCCAATTCCAGGTAGGATCGGGCCTAACTGGGCAGTTGGATATCCCTCAAGGGGTCCCAGATTGGAGAGGGAGCAGGATGGGCTGAAGGACACTCCTCCCGTCTCTCCCCTGTGCATTAATTTCTTGCACCAGGCTCTAGTTAAATATAAAAGGGATAAAGGAATTATAATAGGGAAAACATTGTGATAGTAGCATATCAACCCAATGTAAATCATCTATGAATAACTGTAGGAATAATGCATTCTGAATTGAGCAGATAGTTGCTCTAAGTATAAATCTCTAACAAACAAGCAATGAAGACTTGAGTATTTCAAATAGTTCTGTAGTTTTCTATATTCATCTATGACACAGGAGTAGCAGTAATAATGCATGTGTGAATTTCAAAGGACATTTGTGGCAGATATCATTGATTACCTCACAAAAGCCACCCCCATCAATCTCATTCTTTGGTAAATACCTCAAACCTTATTTATTATTGGGTGACCATGAACTTCTTGACACTTTCTCTTACCCTGGAATGGAAGCTTATTAGTTTAAAAAACCATGGCCATGTTTCCAGCCTGTCTCTTCTGAGTATACTCAAGGGCATATGACCCAGGCAGACCTGGCCAATAATTTTGGAGGAGACATCTACTGGGGAGTTTCCAGGGTAACGCATTGAGAGGTGGTGAGCCAAGACTCAAACCCAGGAAGTCTGACTCAGTTTTCTTTGGAAAAATGAACAAGAGAAACCAAGAGGTCATTTCTTTCTGAATCCATGAACGATATTCTTACATCAGTATATGAGAAGGAATACTTGAGATGGTTTAGTAAATGTAGATTCCAAAGACTACCTTTGATTGTATGATTAAACTACTCGAGGCCCGGTGCATGAGAGGCGTGCATAGGGGAGTATCCCTCAGCCCAGCCTGCACCCTCTCCAATTTGGGACCTTTTAGGGGAGATCCAACTGCCAGGATTGGGCCTAAACTGGCAGTCAGACATCCCTCTCACAATCCGGGACTGCTGACTCCTAACCATTTACCTACCTGCCAGTCTTATAGCCCCCTAACCACTCCCCTGCTGACCTGATTGACACCTAACTGCTCCTCTGCTGGCCTGATCACCCACCCCCAACTGCCTTCCTCTGCAAGGCTGAGGGGACTAGGTGACTGAGACTAGATGAGGCAGTGCTGAGGGGACTGAGCATCCTCATCTTGTGAGAGCATGGCAGTCAATTAGCATATTCCCTCTTTATTGGCTGTGGGTGCTGCCATATTGTAAGGATGTGATCATCAATTAAAATAGTCCCTCTTTATTAGATAGGATTATATCAGTTTTTTGTGATAAGGATGAACTTGACATCAAACTATGAGACACACCACTTAAAAGGACTTACTAATTCTTGTTCTGTGACTAGAGTTGAGGAGTGGGCAGTTCCTGAACTCTCTTGTATAGTGATTCATGCATTCTAGGGAGTTGTATTAATTTTCTATTCTTTAATCCAATGGGGACAAATGAATTATTTTTAAATGGTCTACATTTGGTGAATAATGTTAGATTTATATTCCTTGCTTAGACAGACTGTGTACCAACTGAGTATTATTTATTTGCAAGTACTTGATATAATTACAAGGGTAGTCATTAAAATGCTGAAGTTATTTATTCTTCTAGAACGGTAGAACTTTGGGAAATTATGATGGTGTTCTATACCTGTGATGTCTAGCACCAGGATAAACTAGTCAGCTCTGGCTATTGTGAACATTAAATGTACCTGTTAAGGATGATGAGCTAAATGGATAATTTTATTTAATTTTTAATTTATATATCAATTAGCCATTGTGTTTAGTGGCTATCCTATAAAGTTTTAGGATAGTTTGCATATGCACATGCAATTATCTTAGGAATTTGAATGTTTATTTTATCTTATTTACAGTTTAATTTGTAGAATGGTGGATGCCAGGAATTTCACTTCTTTTAAGGATCTAACACATGATTCTAACCCATTATGTTCATTAAAGTGAGGTGCTTTCTTCACAGTCTTGACTTTCCCAGAATTCCCAATCTCTGGGAAGCAACAAAATCTCAATGTCAGACACCGATATGGAAGCCAACTTCATAGAATTCTGACAAACAATAGTCTGGCATTTTGACAAGCTGCCACAGTGTTCCCAGGAAAGGAACTGCCTTTACCAAGAGAAGGACTCATTCATTATTCTGAAAGATTAAGTACCAAATACCTAATTAGAGAAACTGCAAGCTGAGAAACAGATAACAGCTGGAGAAAAGGGGGGAAAACCATTTGCAGATGAGAAAGTGGTGAACGTAAGAGCTAATTGGTTCCGCACTGAATGGGTCTTGCTTCCTTTCCCAATCACCCAGGCCCACATTTTTCCCTGAACTGGTGCCCATGAGTTTTGAGGTTCTGGCTGTAATAGTCAATTGGTACCCACCATTCAAGTCCTAATAGAATTAGTAGAAACGACAGACTGCTCTATAAATCACAGGCTGGTCTCTTCCATGTGAATGAGAATTGACTGACACAAAAGATTGATTAACATTGACAAAGCCATATGGGTTCAAATCATATTCCTTTTTTTCATACTTTCAAACAATTCAAATTTTGCCCTTCCTTAAGTTCTAGCATTTATGGTCATTTTTTTTTTCTCTATAAGAGCATGGCAGCAGTGTGAAGGTTTGAGGTAGGAGGTGAGGAAGATTTGCAGAAAATAAAAAAAACTTTGATTCTCAAGTCACACTGGCTGCGTAATCTGGGGAACAAGTTTACCTTTGAGCCTGTGTTTTCTCATCTCTAAAACTGTATCTTCCTAGTAGGTGTAACAATGAGCAGTGTCTGGCTTTCAAGAATGGAGTCATCACCAATTATACAGTTTCTACACACCCTTCAAGAATTTGCAGTCTCACACATTTTCAATACTATTTGGATTGTTTTTTATGTAAGTGTAAGGTGTGATATCATTATCATTTCATATTAGTTCTGCCTTTCAACTAGCATGTAAGCACTCCTAATGGCAGATACATATTTTTTTTTCACTCTGAGACCCTTACCATACCAGGTGAACACAACTCATCATTTATCTCAGGAGGGCTATATTTTTTCCACTTAAGTCCCAGTTGTTGAAGCAAAGTGTGAAGAGTGATGAGACTATTAACATTTGCTCAATCCTATCTAATAAAATAGTAATATGCAAATTAGCCATCACTCTGCTATACCCACAAGCCATACCAATAAGCCATGCCAACAAGCCAATCAGGATTGAATATGCAAACTAACCCTAACCAAGATGGAGCGAGCAGGAGGGAGGCTTGGGTTTCTCGAGTGATGGAGGAAGCCAAGCTTTCCACATACCCTGGCAGGCCTAGGCCTCCACTCAAGGCTACAAAGTTTAAATTATAGAAGATAAATAAATCCCAACAGAAATGAGAGCAGCCACAGAGCTGGAGAGAGCAAGAGGCTAGAGTTGCCTCTGGTGATGGAGGAAGCTAAGCTTCTGCAACCATGGCCTGTCTTGGCCTCCGCTTAAGGCTACAAAGTTTCAATTATAGAAGATAAATAAATCCCAACAGAAATGGCTGCTGCCCCAGAGCGAGCAGGAGGCTTGGCTCTGTTTCAGTCTACAAAGTTTCAATTATAGAAGATAAATAAATCCCAGATACCAGGGCCACCACTTGGGTCACTGGGAGGCAAGGCTGGCCTGAAAAGTACGACAGGCCCCTCGCCCAGGCCACCCCACATCCCAAGGGAACCCCCACTCTAATCCAGGATATCTTTCAGGGCAAACCAGCTGGCCCCCACCCATGCACCAGGCCTCTATCCTATCTAATAAAAGAGTAATATGCAGATTGATCATCATTCCAACACACAAGATGGCTGGCCCCCTGTAGTCAAAGATCCTGTCCCCATATAGACACAAGATAACCAGCAGGGAAAGTCAGTTTGGAGGGACCAGGCCTGCAAGGAAGGGCAATTGGGAAGGACAAGGTCTGCAGTCGAGAGCAGTTGGGGGGAACCAGGCCTGCAGGGGAGGACAATTAGAGGTGACAGGGGAATGTTAGGCATTAATCAGGCTGGCAGGGGAGTGGTCAGTGGGTGATCAGGCTGGCAGGCAGAATCAGTTAGGGTCAATCAGAAAGGCTGGAAGGCAAGCAGCTGGCAGCCAGCAGTCCTGGATTATGGTCCCACCAGGATTGAACCTAAATGGGCAGTCAGACATCCTTCGAGGGGTCCCAGATTAGAGAGAGTGCAGGCTGAGCTGAGGAATACCCCTTCTACCAGTGCACAGAATTTGTGCACCAGGCCCCTAGTAGTAAAATAAGAAGTCAAAGAACCTTAGATGATAATACTTTGGGTTTCCATGAAAATGATGCCAACTCAATAAAATAATGGTTCCCTACTTCCTTTGCATTCACCCAGCAACCTGGAGCCAGATTATGATGTGTACCCCTAGGGCAAGGGTCGGCAAGCTGCGGCTCATGAGACACATGCAGTTCGTGAACTACCATTTGCCGCTCTGTTGACTAATGAGTTTGCCGATCACTGACCTAGATTCTCGACTCCAATAATTGCAGGCTGTTGTTGCTCCTTATGATTAAGTCCCTAGGGAATTCCCTTTATCCATCCTTTGCCCTGTCTAATAAACTCAGCCAGGCCAATTTCCTTGAAAGTCTCCTCAAAACCTTGAGGAGTGTTCCTTTTTAAATTTAGTTTTAATTAATTTATTTTTTATCTTAACACTCACTAGTATTTGGCTGGAAAATTACTGAGCAACATTTCTTTCAACTTATATTTCTGGGTAAGCTCTGAGGATTCCATATAGGCCACTTCCATCCCTCTCTCTGACATTCTACACGTTCTTTCTTGTTTTGCATTGCACCTACCCACACGATCTCATTTCTCCTTTCTTCCTTGGGTTACCCCATCCTTGTTGAAGTCTTCTATCATTCCCCCATCTCTGAGCTCCTAGGACCCTTATTATCTGACCTCAGGGACTGAGCTCTTATTCTCAAAAGGTTGCATACCTTCTGCTATTTCTTGTGTTTGTTTTTGCTATTGTAGCTACTGTACATCTTACACTGTTTCTTGTATTGTAGCTGTTGTTTTAATCAATTACATCTGAGAGCTACTGTGGAGCAGAGATCCTGCTGTACAAGTCTTCTGTTCTTAGAACCCAATGACACAGGATAGGAGGGACTTTAAAGTTCATTTGAGTAGTTTCCCAGTAGTTTTTTAAAATTGTAGCCTTTTGATTCAAACATAGAAGCTTAAAGTTAGAACAGTCCAAAGCTGGTAAACTGCCCATAATAACCTATTCTTTTTATCTTGTTTGCCCATTTCTCTAGTGAATTCCCAAAACTCTGAGGAGCAGAGTTTGAAAGTCACTGAAAAGCATTCTGGTTTCATAACTGAGGAGGCAGGGGCTCTGAGAGAAACTGAGGTTACCTGCCCCCAAACACAGAGCTTATTAGTACACCTGGTACAGGGCTTGCAAATCAGTCAATAGGGGTAGGTATTGAATGCATTTGTAGTTTGCCAGTTGTCAAATAACAATTGCCTAAGCTTCACTTTAAGAGCCAAAAAACAGGAGAGGATATTGACTCATAGCAGGAAAAATGTGTACTACAATACATAACAGACCGTTAGTGATATACATTTATGTGTGCTAATATGTGTTTTTATATATTTTATTTATTTCAGAGAAGAAGAGAGAGAGAGATAGAAATATCAGTAATGAGATAGTATCATCTATCGGCTGCCTCCTGCACACTCCCCACTGGGAATGGAGCCAGCAACCTGGTCATGTGCCCTGGGAAGCTAACCATGACCTCTTGGTTAATAGGTCAATACTCAACCATTGAGCCACACCAGCTGGACTGTACTAATATTTTAATATGAGACAATTCATGCTTACTTATTAAAACAATCCTAGAGAGATTATGAACTTTCAAGAGCATAGGCCATCGCAGAATCTTCCTTGCTTACTGCTAAGCTTGCTGAATTCTCTCTGCTTAATATCACTCACCCAAAGCGTTACTTAACCAAATAATATGAGCACATGGAAATCACATATCTTAGGAATCAACAGCATTCTTAAAGAGGTCCTCTCTTCTGAATCAAGTGGAACTACAATATGAATATTTCCCTGTTTCTTGGCAATGACTCTGAAGGAACTGAAGATATATAACCTCACTGTGTTCATTATAATGAACGCAATCCTTGGAAAAACTGAGTAACTTGCAAAATTCTTAAAATTGCACAGAATAAGACTATAATTTTTCCTTTGCTCATTAATTGAACAAAGTGCCACTTTAGCCCTAACCAGTTTGGCTCAGTGGATTGAGCGCCAGCCTGTGGACTGAAGGGTCCCAGGTTCGAGTCTGGTCAAGGGCATGTACCTTGGTTGTAGGTACATCCCCATTGGGGAGTGTGCAAGAGGCAGCTGAATCGATGTTTCTCTCTCCTTGACGTTTCTAACTTTTTATCCCTCTCCTTTCCTCTCTGTAAAAAATCAATAATTACACACACACACACACACACACAGTGGTACCTCGAGATATGAGTGCCCTAACATATGAGATTTTTGAGATACGAGCCATCGAGCAAACAATTTTTGCTTTGAAATACGAGCAACATTTGAGATAGGAGTAATCTCTCGGATTGGCTGGCTGCACATGACCCACCAGTTTACCTCGACTGGAGTGTCTCATAGTTTCCCACGCCTCAAGGTTACGGAACGAATTAAACTTGCATCTCGAGGTACCGCTGTATGTAGTGCTACTTTATATTTAAAATGTAGTTTGCCTTATTTAAATATGTCTTTGTACCCTGTAAGCCTGTAGGTTTAAGAATTTTGCCTTGTGGATCCCAAGTCCCAAGTAGCTGTTGATTTTTTCCTCCTGTGAACTAGTAATTGAAATATAAAATGTAGGGGACTCTTAATTATTACCACAAAGCCATTTCTTGGTAGATGAAGAACTCAAGATATTCTGTTTTGAAAGTGACTCAGAACTTCAAACTGCAAGCCATTACCTGGATTTTGCTACCTATTTACAGCCTATCATCTCTTTTTTTCATTACTTGCAAAGAAAAAAAAATAAACATACTATGTGAGAGGCAATGTACCCAGAGGACTGACATGTATCTTTTGAAAGATGATTCACATCCATGGAGTTCAATAGTTATATATGTAATTCACAATACTGATGGCTCGAATGTAGAATGAGATTTTGCTTTCAAATAAAATGTTGTATGTATTGTAATAATATTTTTTCTCTAACATTTCCTTGTTTGTTATTTTTACTGGTGTTGATCTTATTGCTTCTGTGATCTTTAACTTTTCCTCAAGATAAACACATCTCTCAAGAACATCTATTCATTGATTCAGTTTCATTGAAAAACTGAAAATACACACAATTTTTATCTTCAGCTATGTGTGCCAACTATCCCTTGGTCTTTAACTTGACAAACATTTGAACTTTGGGTTTACTTACAAGGCAAATTTTGACCTAATAATTATAATTTTATAGCTTCATGGAATAATAGTAATGGGCTGCCCCAAAGTTTAAAGTGATATAAGTGAATCTGAGACTCTACTAGTTAAGTCCACATTTATTGGAAATAAGAATCGGGGGAGGGGGAAATGGAGCTAACAAACCATACACCTTGGACGGTTTGTGAATCCCTGATCAGCCTGGTATTTACCTTTGGATTCCGGTTTCCACTGGCGTGAGCACCCTCAGCCAGCAGGGCTCAACACCAGCTTCTTTCCCATTGTGCACTGATCAGAAGCATAGTGCTTTCATGTTCATTTGTTCCTTTTTGGCTCCCTGTGGCTTCTGGCCTCCCACCCTTAACTCTCATCTCACTTTATTTCTGTGGATTCTAGGGCTCCTGACCCCACTGGACTCCTGAGTGTCCCTTGGTCTTGATGCATTATTGTCCAAAAGTATGTGAGCTTGTCCTAACTTTACCTTGTGACTTGAGATGATCTTTTCTTCTGGAACGCATTGAGGCTTCTCTATCTTTGGAGACTCCGGGGAAATCCAAGGTATCTAACAATACATTGAGAATTATCTTTAGGAAGGGATAGAAAAAATGGTGGTATAATAGATGTGTCCCGAGCCTTGTCCCAGAGCAAATTAAAAGAAAAGCGAAGGATCACTCGGGGAGTATTTGTTGGTGAGTGGAGGGACACCTATACTACAGGGAATGGTGAGGGACTGCTAGATGGGGCTCCTATGACCAGGCAGCCCCAAATGCTGTTGGGTTCCCTCCTGGAGAGACCAGCTCAGATGTGGAGATCACGCCATCTTGAAGGGGAAAGTGGATGTTATTGGGAGCCTGAAAATCTACAACTACAGCACCTACCAAACAGCTGTGAGCCCCAGAACACTAGTCTCCAATAGGCGCAAACACGTAGATTCTGAGGAGCTCTATACTCCACAATGGAAAGGTCAGATTTTGCCTGTGATAAGGTGAGGCCTCTGGTTCTGAAAGGAGAGAGAAATACCTCACTGGGGGAGCTAGAGGACCAGGGGAAGTCTCTATTTCACATAGAGAAATCCATGGCTACTGGGGCTGGTGTGATGAATGAATGTGGAAGGGGGTCCTCAGTGCTATTAAGTGAAGGGAACTCGCGAGTTTGCACACTTACACTGGCTCTTTTATATATATATATTAACCTCTTTAAATCCTTGCTTCTGATTACTAAGCCCAATACACAGGATCACCCAGTTGGGGACACCCTAAGAGACTACAGGGGAAAGTTGTTTTTTTGGAACCTGGGGATCAGACCAGGGAAGAACCATCAGAGAACCAGTGCTGGGGCACCCTCTCCCACAAACCAGTATTGCATGCCACAGGGAAAACAGGATCTAAGTACTAGCTAGAGAGGCCCTATAGACCTGGAGGTCAATCCAGAAGCACTGTCACCCAAGGGTTGAATCACAAATTGACTATGGTGTAAAAACAAATAAAGGAATAAAAGAAATTAGGATACACTACCTGCTTAAAAATCAGGACTGGCTTACAACACTGAGGAGCAGTGGGATGAAGGGAACTACAGTAGTGTCCTGACTAGGAAACAACGTGTCAAACAGAACAGTAGAGGAAGTGAATAACCCTCACTACTGCACATTTTTATTTTTATTTTTTAATCTTTTACGTAAGACACAATTTTGTTTCTTTTTTCCTCACTTGATTTTAACATTTTAATTATTACATTTTTCCAATCAGTATTATTACTACTAATATTGTACCTTTTTTTAAGTGTCATTTTATTTTTTTCTTTATTTTACTTTGGGATTAGTGTTCTACATTCTATTTTCATCTTTTTTTTTTTTGTATAATTTTACTCTATCTCAACTTTACTTTTATGCCATCATTCTCTTCCTAACTCTTCCCTTTTTGTTGTCCTATTTCCTTTACCCTTTTTCTGCTTTAGATTTTCCCTATTCTTTCTTTTTACCCCCTGTTAAAATTTTACCCTAATTACATATCTAACTTCCAATCCCCTGGTCTAAGTCCATACATACTTCTCTCTTCTCTGTCTTCACTATCCAAAAAATTGTTTTTCTCTCTGTCCTTTTGTTGTTGTTTGCTTGATTGTTGATTAAATTGACTTTTTATGCTTGTGAGATTGTTTTGTTAATTCTTTTTGTTTGTTTGTTTTTTGTTTCTCTTTTTACTCACCTCACTTGATATCAGTTATTGTTTGTAGTTTGTATTCATCTCCAGGTAATTGTTTTTGGCATAAATGGCTATTCTATTGCAGTTGTTTCCCCATATATATAGTTTGTTCCCTCTTCTTTTTCTCTTACATTTTCCTCTTACTTTTGTTTTCTTTTCCCAATTTCATTTTTTAACTTTTTTCTTTCTTTTTTCCTCTTCTTATTTCCCTCCTATACTTTAATTTGCCTTTATCTGTTGGTCACCTTTAATTGGGGTTATTAATATCACAAATACATTTCTGTTCAGGGTCTTGTGCATTGTACTTGGCTGTGTTGTATTTTGTACCTTTAAATCAACTCAGGAGAGAGAGAACTACATAAACAGATACTTGGAGAAGAGAGGCAATGGGGAGACAAAAAGATAGCCCACCTATAAAAAAAAAAAAGCAGGCTATCAGCATAAAAGGAAGTAAACAAAAGGGAGGCAAGCAACCTGTTGGAGAAATAATTCAGAGAAATGATGGCTAAAAAAATTGGAAGACAAATTCAATGATATGTGCAAAAATCAAGAGGAAATGAAGAAAAACCAAGGATAAATGAAAAATAACATCACTGCTATAAAGAACTCAATAGAAAGCATCAAGAGTAGATTAGAAGAAGCAGAGGACTGAATCAGTGAGCTAGAAGACAAGATATGAAAAAATACCCAAGTAGAGCAGCTTCTAGAAAAAAATAAATAAATAAAATGCAGGAGGAGAGCCTAAGGGAACTTTGGGACAACACAAAACAAAACAACATTCCCATAAAATGGAGCCGAGAAGGAGAGGAAACTGAGCAAAGAATACAAAATCTGTTTGAAGAAATCATCACCTTAAAATCCCTTGATATAAGGAGGAAAAAACCTATACAAATCCAAGAAGCCACAGAGTCCCAAGCAAAATGAATGCTAAAAGACCAACACCAAGGCACATTATAATTAAATTGGCAAACACCAATGACAAAATAAGAACCTTAAAAATGGCTAGAGAGAGACAGATAGTTACCTATAAAAGAACCCCCATTGGATTAGAGACTGATTTCTCAATAGAAACTCATCAGGCCAGAAAGGAATAGAATGAAATATACAAAGTCATGCAAAGGAAGGGTCTTAATACAAGAATATTGTACCAGCAAGGCTATCAATCAAAATTGAAGGTGTAATCAGGAACTTCACAGACAAAATAGAACTAACAGAATTTATTACCACCAAACAAGGAATGCAAAATGCAAAAAAAATGCTAAGGGGTCTGCTATAAAAAGAAAAAAAAAAGGAACACAAAGATAAAGAATAAAACTGGCAATAAATAAGTACCTATCAATCCAATGTAAATGGATTAAATGCCCCAATCAAAAGACATAGGATAACATATTGGATAAAGAAATCATGACCCATACATCTGCTGTCTACCAAAAACCCACCTCAAAAAAAAAGATGCACACAAACACACACAGACAGAAACAGGGTGAAGGGATGGAAAAAGGTTTTTCAGGTGAATGGAAATGAAAAAAAAAAGTTGGTGTAACAATACATATATCTGACAAATTAGATCTCAAAGTGAAGGACATAACAAGTGATAAGGAAGGCCACTGCATAATACTAAAGGGAGCAATCCAACAAGAGGAAATAACTCTGGTAAACATATATACACCCAGTACAGGAGTACCCAAATACATTAAAAAAAAAAAAAAAAACTCCTGGATGATATCAAGGGAAAGATTGATAGCAATACAATCATAGTAGGACATTTTAATATCCCACTATCACCATTGGACAAACACTTTAAACAAAAATCAACAAAGAAACATCAATCCTAAATGACTCAATAGACCAGATGGAATTAATTGATATCTTCAGAACATACATTCTTCTCAAGTGCACATGGGTCATTTTCAAAGATAGACCATATGTTGGGTCATAGGCAAAGTCTCTTCAAATTTAAGAAGATATAAATCATATCAAGCATCTTCTTAGATCACAGTGGCATAAAACTAGAAATCAACTACAATATAAACAATCCAAAAAAAAAAAAATCAAACACATAGAGACTAAACAGCATGCTATTAAACAATGACTGGGTTACCAGAGAGATCAAGGAGGAAATAAAAAAATATCATGGCAACAAATGACAATTAAAACAATCCAAAATCTATGAGACACAGCAAAAGCAGTCTTGAGAGGGAAGTTCACAGCTATCCAAGCCTACTGCAAAAAACAAGAAGCAGTGGTAATAAATTACCTAACACTAAACTCAGAGTTAGAAAGAGAGCAACAAGAAAATCCCAGTGAAAGCAGAAAGAAGGAACTAATAAATATCAGAGCAGAGATAAACAACATAGAGACCAATGAAACAATATAAAAGATTAACAAAACCAAGAGCTGATTCTTTGAAAAGATAAAGAAGATTGATGAACCTTTAGAGAGGACCAAAATAAACAAAATCAGAAATGAAAGAGGAGAAATAACAACAGACCCCACTGAAATACAAAGGATTGTTAAAAAAATACTATGAACAACTCTATTTCAACAAATTGGATAACCAGGAGGAAACTCCTCAGACTATATCAATAAATTCAACAGAAAATAACACTTCCAAGTTCCTTCTGAGAAGGCAGCATCACCCTAATACCAAAATCTAATAAAGAAAACACAATGAAAGAAAATGACAGGCCAATATCCCTCATGAACATAGATGCCAAAATCCTCACAAAATTATACAAATCAGATCCAGCAGTACATCAGAAAGGTCATGCACCATTACCAAGTAGAATGTATCCCAGGGATGCAAGGATGGTACAATATTTGCAAGTCAATAAACATGATACATCACATAAACAAATTGAGAGATTAAAAAATCCACATAGTCATATAAATTGATGCAGAAAAAGCAATTGGCAAAATCTAACACCCTTTCTTTTTTTAAAATATATTTTAATTTATTTTTTACAGAGAGAAAGGGAAAGGGATAGAGAGCTAAAAATATTGATGGGAGAAAGACATCGATCAGCCACCTCCTGCATGCCCCTCTTCTGGGGATGTGCCCACAACCAAAGTACATCCCCTTGACTGGAATGGAACCTGGGACATTATAGTGCACAGGCCGACACTCTATCCACTGAGCCAAACCGGTTTCAGCCTAACACCCTTTCTTGATAAGAACGCTAAACAAGCTTGAAATAAGCAATTCCATTTACCATCACACCAAAAATTTAAGATAACTAGTACTTAACTAAGGAGGTAAAATACCTATATGTGGAAAACTACAGGACACTGAAAAAAGAGACAGAGGAAAATATAAACAGATGGAAGAACATATCATGTTCATGGTATGGTAGAATCAACATCATTAAAATGTCCATACTATCCAAAGCAATCTACAGATTCAATGCACTCCCTATTAAAATACCAATGGCACATTTCACAGACCTTTAAAGAACTGTCCAAAAATTCATCTGGAATAAAAAAGACCCTAAATAGGCCCAGTAATCCTGAGAAAGAAGAACAAAGTAGGTGGGATGTCAATACTAGATTTCAAGCTGTATTACAAAACCACTGTTCTTAAAACAGCCTGGTACTGACAGAAGAACAGACATATAGACCAATGGAATAGAATAGAGAATCCAGATATCAATTCAAACCACTATGCTCAATTAATATTTGACAAAGGGGCCATGATCATACAATGGAGTCAATATAGTCTCTTTAATAAATGGTGTTGGGAAACTGGACATATATATGCAAAAAAATGAAACAAGACCACCAACTTACACTGTACATAAAAATAAACTCAAAATGGATACAGGACTTAAACATAAGATGGGAAACCATAAAAAATACAGGAGGAATCCACACGCAGATAAATCTCACACATATACCAAAGCAATTTCTTCACTGGTACTGCTCCTATGGCAATGGAAGCTAAAGAGAAAATAAACAAATGGGACTACATCAAAATAAAAAGCTTTTTCATAGCAAAAGAAACCATCAACAACACAACAAGAAAGCCCACTGTATGGAAGAACATATTTGCAAATGTTATCACTGATAAAGGTTTAATCTCCGATATCTACAGGCAACTTATATAACTTAATAAAAGGAAGATAAATGATGCAATTAAAAAATGGGCAATGGACCTAAATAGAATCTTTTCGAAAGAAGACAGAAGGAAGGCCAAGAGATATATGAAAACATGCTCAAAGTCACTAATTATCCAAGAGATGCAAATCAAAATGACAATGTGATATCATCTCACACCTATCAGAATGGCAATCATTAACAAATGAATAAATGACAAGTGTTGGTGAGGATGAGGAGAAAAAGGAACCCTTGTACACTGCTTGTGGGAATGCAGACTGGTGCAGCCACTGTAGAGAACAGTATGGAGTTTCCTCCAAAAACTAAAAATGGAACTCCCATTTGACCCATTAATCCCACTCTCAGGAATATATCCTAAGAAACTAGAAATACCAGTCAGAAAGGAGATATGAACCCCTATGTTTATAGCAGCACAATTCGCCATAGCTAGGATTTGGAAACAGCCTAATGGCCATCAGCAGATGAGTGGATCAGAAAACTATGGTACATCTACATGATGGAATACTCAGCTGTTATAAAAAAGAAGAAATTCTTATCATTTGCAGCATGATGGGTGGAACTGAAGAGCATTATGTTAAGTGAAATTAGCCAGGCAATGAAAGAAAAATACTACATAATCTCACTAATTTATGGAAAATAAAGAACATTATAACCTAATGAATAAAAAGATAGATACAAAGGCAGTAAAACACTGAACAGACTGTGAAATTATAGGGGGAAGGCTAGGGAGTGTTGGGGAGGAAATCGATCAACCAAAGGAATTGTGTAGATTCATATAAGAACACCAATGGACACAAGACACTAGGGGTGTGTGGGAATGAGAGCATGCAACATGCGGTAGGAAGGCTGGGAGAAGGTCAATGGGGAAAAAAGGAGATACATGTACTAATATATATAATATTGTAAACAATAACAATTATTAAAAAATAAAATGAAATAAACTAATGATTCCCCCTTAAAATAGAGAATTACTTTTAAATAACTGGATATTAAAAATTACTAATACTAATTGGGTATGTGACTCAATTAGTTGGAGTGTGATCCTATCTAATAAAAGAGCAATATGCAAATTAACCATCACTCCACTACAGCCACAAGCCACACCCACCAGCAAATCAGGAGTGAGTATGCAAATTAATCCAACCAAGGTGGCTGTGGTAATGGAGTAAGCAGAGGTAGACTTGGGTTTCCCTGGCAATGGAGGAAGCCAAACTTTCCACACACCTGCATGGGCCCAGGCTTCCACTCAAGGCAACAAAGTTTCAATTATAGAAGATAAATAAATCCCAACAAAAAATGGCAGCAATCACAGAGCTGGAGAGAAATGCAGAGGTTAGGGTTGCCCTTGGTGATGGAGGTAGCCAAGTTTTCCACACACCCAAGCCAGCCTAGGCTTCCACTTAAGGCTGAAAAGCAATATTATGGAAGATAAATAAATCCTAACAGAAATGGCTGCCACCACAGAGCAAGCAGGAGGCTTAGCTCCACTCCAGGCTACAAAGTTCCCTTGAGGGATCCCAGATTGGAGAGTGTGTAGGCTGGCCTTAGGGACACCTCCTCCCCCCCTCTACTCCCCCCACCCCCAACATGCACAAATTTTATGCACTGGGCCTCCGGTGTTGTACATAAAAAGCTTGCCGGTTGTGGGTTTGACTCCTGGTCAGCACACATACCTCAGTTGTGGGTTTCATCTCTGGTCCAGCACATATGGGAGACAATTGATCGATATCTCTCTCTCTCTCTCTGTTTATCTCTCTTTTTTGCTTTGTCCTTCTCTAATGTCAATTAACATATCCTTGAATGGAAATAAAAATAAAGAAAAATAATCAAAACAATAAACTGCTTAACCAGACCCCAACTAGGCAATATAATGTGAGCCTTTTATTTTAATTTTAAAATCCCAATGGATTTATTTTGTTATTATTTGGCTTAGAGGGTTGCTTTTTAAAGTTTGTAACCAAATTGCATCACTGCAATGTACTTCAAAGATTTGTATTGTTAAATCTTTTTATGAATTACTTACAATGTAATTTAATTTACTCAGCTGGATTTAAATAAAAGAAACATGAAGTATTCTTAAAAATGTGATTAGAATTATAATAGCAGAAGAACAATTGCCCTGACCACCCATATAATGAGTGGTCCCCAAAAACTTGGCTCATCATGTTTCAGTGTCAACCCAAAGCTGAAACCTAATAAGGATGCAGCCAGTGAGTCTGATTATATGTTTCTTCTTTGATGACAAATCCATTCAATTGTAGCAACATTTCTGTAAACATCCACTAATTTGTTTCTGCGACTGAGGCAGATTTTAAAAATATATAATTCTATGAGGTGGCGAATAAGATTTTTCTTATAAATAACCATTAACATATATTCTGCTCATATGACCCTTAGATAAAATTTCCAAGTCTGTTTAGAGAATCAGCAAATTCAGTCAATTAATATTTTTGGATACTGATTTGCCTTGTTTGTTTACTGCAGACAGTGGGTTAGTAGAACACCTAGATGATTTAAGTGAATAGATCAGTTTTGTGTGTATTTGATTTTCAAAGACCAAATATATCAGAAAAACAACTGTGAATAGAAAAAAATACACCACATGCCTAATTTGGATTTTGTCAAAAATTTATTGTATGATCCTACAGAACACACCTGATATTTTAGTCCCTATTTCATTATTGATATCAACCATAACACTCTCATCACTGAAAAATAAAAAATAAAAAAATAATGAACTTGACTTCACCTGGAAATGTTGTAATTAGATCAATAAAATAGGGAGGAAATATTCTAGTTTACTGGGTATCACTAGGACATTTTAGGTAATAAACTATTTTTTTTTAATGAAATATTTTGATAAGACCTTGAATCCAGGGAAAAAAACAAGGACATGCATTTCTCTAGAATCTTAGGCAATTAAAACAACTGAAACTATTCTGCTTGATTGATCAATCTGTGAATTTGCCTGGTGCACAAAATTCCTGCATGGAGGGAAGGATTTCAGCCCAGCCTGCATGCCCTCCAATCTGGGAGGATTTCCAACTACTGGCAATCAGATATTCCTCTCACAATCCAGAGCCACTCACCTGCCTGCCTGCCTACTGTCCCAATTGAACTCCCCTGCTGGTCTGGTCGCCCCAAACTGCCCTCACCTGCAATCTAATTGCCTCCAACTGCCCTCCCTGCAGGCCTAGTCACCCCCAAATGCCCTCCCCTACAGGTCAGTTCACCACCAACTGCCCTCCCTTGCCAGCCTAATCTCACCTCCAACTGTTCTCCCTTCATGGCCTGATTGCCCTTAGCCCCCTGCCATCCTGATCTCACCCCTAATTTTTCTCCCCTGCCAGTCTAATCTTGCCCCTAACTGTCTCTGCTTGTGCCACCACCACCATGGCTTTGTCTGGAAGGAAGTCAGATGTATGGAAAATCACCATTGACTTGGTCTAATTAGCATATTACCCTTTTATTAGTATACTAGAAGCCCCATGCATGAAATTTGTAGACTGGGGCGGGGGGGGGGGGTTGTCCCCCAGCTCAGCCTGCACCCTCTCCAATCTGGGATCCCTCAAGGGATGTCCAATCCAACTACCTGTTTAGGCCCCATCCCTGGGATCCTACTGGGCAGTCGGACATCCCTCTCACAATCCAGGAATGGTGGCTCCCAACTGCTTGCCTGCTTATCTTCCTGATTGCCCCTAACCAACTCCTGCCTGCCAGCCTGATCACCCCCTAACCACTCCCCTGCCAGCCTGATGGATGTCTAACTGCTCCCCCTGCAGACCTGGCTATCTGGCCATCAAGTTTATGGTTTATGTGATATTGAGTCTCATAAAGTTCCCAGTTGGCGTGATCTGGAAAGCGCTTCAAAGAGCTAAGAAACTAAGGTCAATAACTGAGTGACAAAATTCTAAAATCATAAGGTGATCAGTTCAGTTGGGATACAACTTGAGAGTCACCTACTTCTAGCCTCGCTCCTTTGTTGCCCCACTACTCTCTGCAGTGTCTCATACAATATTACACAGTCCTTGGTGGAATTTGCTTTTTAAATGACCTCTGAATTGAATATCTTTTGTTTACTCAACCACACACGCACACACACACACACACACAGGCACAGAAAACAAAACACAATTAAAAATATTTTTGTTTGCAACATGAACTCCTGTGAATGAATGCATTCAGTTTGCACATATGTACCTTTATTGTGGGTTTTTGAGGCTTTACATTTAGTCTGTGTGATTCTTACATTCTGTTTCTTTTTACATACGTAGTATTGTCCAGGAACAAGGTCTTTTTTGTGTGTGATATTTGACATTGAGACTTAACCATCAGAATAAGATTTGTGACAGAAGGCTAGGCAAAAGAAACTACTGCTGTAAAGGCTCCAAATAAATCACTGATTATCAAAAGTGGAGTCGTAGTCACTTGGGTTATAACATTAAGATGCCCAAAAGGAAACAGGACAGTCTATAAAAGTGGGTGTTGAGTGCCACTTGTAAAATTCAATGTGGGGATGATTGAATTTGAACATTTTTCTCACAGCTTTTTTTTTTTCCTTTAGCAAATACATGGTTTGATTTTTATTTTTCCCTGATGAATCTGTTTATATATTATCAAGCTGAATTTAACTTGGTTATTTTTTTTGCTGACTTGTCTAACTTCTTTAATTGGATTTGCATTATTTTTGCTTTTTGTTCTTGCTAATACTTGCAACACCTTCCAATTTAGTGTTGCTTCGTGTTTTAATTAGTGTGTGGTTCCCTCCCTCCTCCAGGTCATAAATAACGATATTAAATAAAGCCGCCTCTCCTAACTGCAGATGCTCTCCTCACCAATGCCTCTCTCCACCTGGACACGTTTCCATTCACCCTCGCCAGTAGTTTACCATGAACCAAGCAGATCATACAGCAGCCTTATTTATAAAGTGTATTTTTACTGTATTCTGTAACTGTACTTTTATTACATGTTTTTCCTCCAGCCTACATGAATCATTACTGAAATCAAACCTAGTGGAAATCAGGAAAACATCAGGAAATGAAACCCACCAGCTTAAAAAAGTATTGGTATAATGGGTCATTTTTGCAATGGTTAGGAACTTACAACCGACAAGATTGATGGAGTGTGCATCTCAGACACAGTAGATAATCTATGGGGCTGGAACAATCACTTCTGATTCCTAAAGGCTGGAAAAAATGCATCAATGGATAGACAGACATGTTTATTATTCCCAATAAATGCTCTGGGTCTGACAATTTTTCTTAGTTTAATGTATGAATTTCATTTCATAACCGCAATAAGACACTCCAGGCTGTGCATTTGTTAGGGATTATTGCACTTCTTGGGTGGTTTAAGTCATTCTGCCTTTAGTCTTATGCCATATAACATGACCCAAGGCACCTTATAAATAGCAGAGCGATGCACTGCCTGTCATGTGTTATAGCTTGAATAGCCTTGTAAAGGGACATGGATTATAGAGGTATGATAATAACTATAAAACAGGAGTGGTAATTTAAGTGCCTGTGTTGGATAATCTGTATGATTAGAATTTTTTTTATTTGGGTCTTTTGTGTTTCATTCTATTTTGAATTCTCATTTACTGAAATCACTGCTCAACAATACAATGTGCTAATGGGGTTGAAGGTAATTTGAGATCTAATTTAATATTTTAAGCCTCTTCATTGTTTTGTTTACCAATTAGCTGTCAGAGGGTAGCTGAAATTAGCTGACTTACACGGCAGCTGGCAGCCTCATTGGCTCAGAGACCACAGGTTACCACCATAAATGACAGAAAATACTCCAAGGGCTGAATTCTTAAACTCCAGATAAAGCACTTACACGAAAAGAACACTTAAATGTTTCAGTACCACAACTGGAAGAGCAAATGAGCACTATTTGTATTTTAAAGCTAAAATTGTACATTTATAATATAGAGGCCTAGTGCACAAAATTTCTGCACTCTGGGGAGAGGGGGTTCCCTCAGCCTGCCTGTGCCCTCTGGCAGTACAGGATCCCTCAGGGGATGTCCCACTGACAGCTTAGGCCTGCTTCCCATAGGGAACGGGCCTAAGGTAGCAGTCGGACATCCTGTGCACTGCCAAGGAGGCGGGAGAGACTCCCGCTATCTCTGCTGCGCTCACCAGCCATGAACCCAGCTTCTGGCTGAGCAGGGCTACCTCTGTGGGAGTGCACTGACCACCACGGGGCAGCTCCTGCATTGAGCGTCTGGCCCCTGGTGGTCAGTGTGCATCATAGTGACCAGTTGTTCCTCGGTTTGGTCGATTTGCATATTAGCCATTTATGTAGAATAACATTAGGCCTGATGAGGATTTTATTAATCAGCATCTTATTATGTTGGATGTACTTTTTAAAAAAAAGTTTGATCCCTTATTACATCTAGATTGCGGCATAATGGTATCAAAAATTTTCCAAATACATTTTTTGCTTGTTTTCAGTCATTTATTATCAATGAAATAATGACAAATTTAACTGTCGACAGTCTGGCTAGAGTTAATGAGGGGAAATAGATTAATCAATATTGGGATAAGGTCTCTGGGTATCTGGCCTCCTGACTTGGACAACACACAATGTACAGCTCAGCATGAGCTGTTTCCCTTATCACGTCAATGGGAAAACTATTATCTCAGCGTGTGCTTAGAAGAAGGGCAACAGATTCATCTGTCTGTCTGTCTATCTAATATATATACCTATCTACTGGCCTCCCAACCAACCTAACTACCTACCTATCTAACCATGACATGTGAAGGATTATGGAAGATACCCTATCACCACACACTTCTTATAGCCACTGAACCCCATGACACCCAACTGTCACTTCATTTCAAGACAGATATTTATTTCCCACATCTCCTCACCTTGCATAAAACAACGCGGCTATTACACAGAATCTCTGAATTACAGCATTGGAAGTAAACCTAAGAGCTTTGCAAAATCAGTTTTCACCCATGTAGGAGTGAGTCCCCAGCACAAATGCAGATGGATGAGCATTTTCTCCTGTCAGGAATTTCCACAATTAGAGCGCTGCAAGTTTTCTCAAGGCATATCAAAATATCCTCTTTATGATCTCTTCACATTGGTCAAGATCTAGTCTTTTATGCCAATATGGGAAAAAAAATGCTATTCAGCTTCTGAGTATAAATTCCTATGAAGATGGAACACTCAATAGTTCACTTTTTACAGTTACCTTTAAACCCAGATAGGCAGTTCTATAAGGCACATTGCTAATTGTTGCATGTGTGCTTAATGATGGAATTCTGTGGTGACTGCAGAATGTTCTGCAAAGCAGTTTATAGATTAAAATTTCCATGTTTCATTCAGTGAAAGGAGAAAGACAGATAACATTGACAATAGCCTCCATTTAAATTCATGTAATAGATCTAATATGGCACTCTGTAGCATTTTGCAGAGCTGTTCTTTTTATTTTATCAGGAGAGGAGTAGTTACTTTTTAACAAAAGAATATGATTAAAAGAGTGCAATAAAAAAGAACAAGTACCTTGGTATTAATTTTTATAATTTTCACCCCAGTAATATATAGACTATCATGCATATTAGTAGATCAAGAATCATAGTTTTCGCCCTAGTTGGTTTGGCTCGGTGGATAGAGCCTGTGTCGACTGAAGGGTCTCAGGTTCGATTCTGGTCAAGGGCACATGCCCAGGTTGCAAGGCTTGATATCCAGTAGGGGGCGTGCAGGAGGCAGCCAATCAATTATTCTCTTCCATCATTGATATTTCTCTCTCTCTCTCTAACTCTCTTTCTCTCTCTATCTCCCCCTATCTCTGAAACCAATAAAAATCTATTTTAAAAAAAGAATCATATTTTTTGTTTCCCTTTATTGTTCTTAGAAATTGTAAGCCTATCTAGGGCTAAAACCTGGCCTAATTACTTATTTTAGCAACTACAATATATCTGTCAACAAAAAAAGATATATTCCATTGATGCTAGATAAAATTAGTTATTAATAAACTTTTCTTCCAAAATTTCTTTAATACCCAACTTGAATGCAATTCCTACTTCACCTTCTGGCCACACTTCCTTCCCACCAAAGCCTTCTTCAGCTTACTATAACCCAGCCATCTTTTTTCTTTATAGTTTTGTTTTGTAATAATGGACTTGCTGGTGTTACCAATTATTTATATGTCACATTGTGCAGTAATTGCATTGTCATTTTGAACTATTTTTGTGTGTTTTATGTAATTATTTAATGTTTACTTATTTGTTTTTATTGACCAGTAGAACTTCATGCCACCAATTATCAGAATGTTCTTACACGATTTTGCATTTGCTCAGTAACTTGCACCGGGCTAACCACATGCAAAAAAAAAACCACAAGCTCTATGTGCACATTTTTGTCAGTTACTTAGGAGGCTTCTTTAATTATTTCCACTCTCCACCATCCCACCTTAATGGGAGGGGGCAGTAAATGCTAGAAAAATTGAAACTGACATACAGTATCTTACAGTTAGAACTCAGGCTGAATGAGGTGAGATGGAATGTGCTTTATCATTAGAGTCTCGTTTCAGAAGCTGCACAATGACAGCTCAAAGCTCTCCCACCCCCATATATATTTGAATGCTCAGAAAAGATAAGAAAGCCTGAAGAAGAACAGATGTGTTAGAAGTGTGAAATGGATTAACATCAAAGCCCCCTGGGAAAAATCTGAAACATGAAATGCAGGCTTCTGACTGACAAGAGCTATTCAGAGAGCGTTCAAAGCCTGGCAGTGCACTTCAGGCTGTGTCTCTCCCGGAGAAAGACAGGGCCCGTTTCATACACAGGCAGAGAGAGGAGCCAGGGGTGCATTTGATATGAAGAGGAGTGGGAAGAAACCCCTCATATAAAATCCTACTCACCTATCACAATGGCTCAAATGGGCAGTATTTATGACTAGTTGGTCTGGTCTTTGGAGGCAGAAAACAGCAAGTCCCTACCATCTCTTATAGTTCTCCAACAACTTCACAGATTTTAAAGAATCTTTCAATAGGATAAGCCAGGAATTAGAAACTACAGTGGTACCTCGAGATACAAGTGCCCTAACATACGAGATTTTTGACATACGAACCATCGAGCGAGCGATTTTTGCTTTGAAATATGAGCAATAGTTGAGATATGAGTAATCGCGCAGATCAGCCAGCTGCACATGACCCACCAGTTTACTGCGACTCGAGCATCTCATAGTTTCCCATACCTCAAGGTTATGGAACGAATTAAACTCGTATCTCGAGGTACCACTATATACTATTTCTTCAACAGTTTCAGACAAGTTATTTGTGAATAACAATACTTTTGGAAACAGTCCATTTTGTTTTGAAAACAGGAACCTGGTCACTTTATAAAACTGACAGCTAAAGTCAGTGAAAGCTTAAATCTGGAAATCTTGAATACAGTTGGAATGTTAAAAAGAAAAAGAAAAAAAAACAGAAGTGGAGGAAATGACTTTGGAATTGAGAGTCTTCTAATTAAAGACTGTTGCATTCCTTACGATAGATCTTCAAATGGAGCTATGACAGTGCTTTAAGTAGTGGCCCCAGAAACTGTCATGTATCTGCAAAGTAATTACACCTTTGATTCTTCTTTTCAAAATTTCGGTGAAACAGCTAAACAAAAATATCCCCTGGTACTTGACCCCGCCGCCCAGAGAGAGATATATTCAAAGTTGTGACAAGCCTTCCTTTATGAAGGCGAGTTTGGTATTTGAGAAGAGTCAAAGATTAGATTTGCACTTGTCAAATGGGATGATTCTGTTTTCCAGCAAATGAAAGTCATTTCTTGTTTCTCTGGAACACTGGGAGATAGCAGACAGTATCTCTTCACTTCTAAGAATCCTGGTTCCAACTCATCTCATACCTCACATCTACTCAGAAAAATAAAGTGCTGCTCCGATATTTTATACACAATATACAATACTAAATAATGAACTGAGCGAGTCACTAAATACTCATTAGAAGTCTATGATGTTATAGGAAATGTGGGAATACAAGAGAACAAAAATCATGACTCATGAAGTTCATACCATGTAGTTAGCTATCCAAATTAATCATGGTGCACTTACAGTTTGCTTTGTTATTCATGACTAACTCTTCCCTTTGTGTCTAACCTATGTCTCCACCAAGTTTTAATTATATTGAGATAAATACAGGCAGTCTTCGGGCTATGTTGGTCTTGTACATTGTTTCGTGGTTACATCTCCATCTCCCATTTACTATATTTATTTTAAAAAGTTCCATCATTTTGACGTATGTACATATGTGCTTTATGTTTTTTATTATTTATTTACCACAAGTAAAGGTCAGGAATTGTTATTATTATTATTTTTTTACTGTTTCACTTCATTACTGCTGTGTATGTGCTCCATGTGTGTGATGTGGATGCTTATGTAGGTGGGCTCCACTTACAGAAAATTGCCTTAAATCACACTGTAAGAACAGATCTCTGACATAACCTGTATGGAATAGCAGGTAATAAATAGTCAATCTGTAGAGTTAAGTACATGAGTTCAAATCCTAGTATTTCCATTTCATAGCTCTGGCCATCATTAGTAATACCTCATTGTCGGTTCCTAATATCTTGATTCTTCACTTTTTTTCAATTATAAAATTGGGGGGGTATAGATTCCTTCAATGGTGCTAAAAATCAAGTAGAATAATAGGCATAAATAATGGCACAGTGTTTAACAAAATGTTCAATAGTGTTATTGCTGCTCATAGGTACTGCAGTCCTCTGTTCAGTCCTCTGGAAGGCCTTGTGTAATAACTACAATGAGGTTGAGACCTGATGGAGGTACATTGATTAATTTTGGTGTACCTATAATTAAATTATTTGGAATCATGGTTAGAGTAAGAAGTAGGTAAACACAAAATATATAAAGCTGGCCTTCTGGTTATTGTCAACATGATACAATCTGAGATGCATGAAAGCTTCTATTTCCATGGCTCTGCATTTGTTTCCTAGAAATTTGGAAATTTTATAATCTTTCAAGATAAGTGTCATGATTTTTTTTTCTGCTGCAATCTGGTTTCTAAATATAGATATCACTAGATGGTTAGTTTATTGATTTATTAACTTTTACTACAACTTATTTTATTACAATAATCATCTGAATTTAAAAATCACTCAATGAATCCCTCAGGTACAGAAACTATCTTATTCATATTTGTATTTATAGCACATAGAAGAGTATACCATTGGCACTTAATATTTTTTTCAGTGGCTCAACATATAAATCCATGCATGGATCAGAAGAACTTATTTTATAAGCACAGTGTGTACTTTTCAGGGTTGTGTTGGTGGTGACTGATGGGTAAGGAAGGGAATACTGAGCTGTTAATAGAGTCAGAATTCAAGTGAATGAAGCAGAGAAGATTGAAA
The DNA here is from genome assembly GCA_004026805.1 of Lasiurus borealis. Classification (NCBI taxonomy): domain Eukaryota; kingdom Metazoa; phylum Chordata; class Mammalia; order Chiroptera; family Vespertilionidae; genus Lasiurus; species Lasiurus borealis. The sequence goes on along the minus strand of PVJN01008666.1, from coordinate 8,615 downwards.
AAAGATTATTCCTACATTATTTTTTTTCCCCTAGACCTCTCCTTACTGTTATGACATCAAACAGCCATTTGGCCAGATGGTGACTAAGGTCTGTCACAACCTCAGAAAAAATATCTTGGTTTTATTTATGTTGGAGATATAGGAAGAATCCCTTTCCTGGGCCAGAGGGGATCTTTTCCAGTAAAGGCATGAGTGTGTCCTGAAGCAAGTGCCAAGGGAATTTCAAATGCTCATTTCCCCTGGGGGAAAAAGAGAAAAATAAGAAACCAATAGAGGTAGATTATTAGCTAAGTATAAATATTATCAGAAGGTAAAACTTAAAGCTATAACAAATAAGTTGATATAAAAAAATGTGAAGAAAAATAAAAAGAAATCTGAACAGACTTTGTATTTATTTCTCAATGAAAAACATGTTGTGTGTATGTGTGATTATCATAAAACATTGCTCCTTTTACTAGACTTGGATGTCTGCTTGAGGCTATTGTTTGATTTTTACCTAGTATCTTTTTTAATTGTTCATTAATTGTCTAACAACTCTTTCTGTATACAGGAAGTTATTTATTGAATCATCAAAGGCTTGGACTACCAACTTATACTTTGCTGTTCATGGCTGGGGGCTAGGCTAGATAGTGAGGTGATATTCCTTTGTCTCTGTAGTGTAGAGAGAGGAAGGCCAAGATAAGGAAGAAGAACACAATGAGAAACTAAGGATTTAAACAACTTTTTGCATTACTTAGGTTATAGGGTTCACAAACCAGAAATTTGTTACTTACATTTGAATATAATCAGAAGTATTGATTTATTAATATTCCACCTATTAAATAATGTTTTATTGAATTGATAAAGGCAAGGACAGAAGTACTGTAAGAAGAAAACAGGACAAGAGAGTACTTGGTTATAACTTGGGCCAGATAATGACCAGAAACATCTGCCAGGATAGAAGACCAGAAAATCAGAAATAAGTCAGCAAAAAAAACAACAACAAAAGGGAACTGAAGTAATTAGATGGCAACACTGAAAATATATGTGTAACCAATGGGTAAATATTTCAGCACCTAGTAGGAGAAAACTTGGAAAATGTGCTAAGTAGATATGGAAATGGATGTATAGTTGAGAATAGGGAGGTCCACATGTGAAAAAAGAGATTCTAGAACCCAGTCATGAACCCAATTTCAGGTGTGGTTCAAACTGTAGTTCAAACTATGAGTACCAAACAAGAAACTTACCAAGTTATTAAATTTGGATACATGATAGGAGATTTTATGAGGCATTAGTTAAGAAATTAATTGCTGAAACAGATGCAGGACTAAAAACTTGCTAATTTAACAATTTAGCCTTCAGGTTGTGGGTTTATCAGTTTTTTTATAACTAAAGGCCTGGTGTACAACATTTATGCATTCAGGGAGGGGGACACCCTTCACCCTGGCCTATGCCCTTTCACAGTCAATGGGATCCGACTGACAGCTTAGGCCTGGGGGCATAAGTGTGCAGTTGCAAATTCTTAGCATTGCTATGGAGGTGGCAGTGGCTTTGGCCACCACCTCTGCGCTCTCCAGCCTTGAGCCAGGCTTCTGGCTGAGCAGCGCTCCAGCTGTGGGAGTGCACTGACCATCGGTGCCTGCCCTCTGGTGGTCAGTGTGTGTCATAGAGACCAATCATTCTGCTGTTCAGTCTATTTGCATATTACCCCCCCTTTTTTTTTTTTTGCATATTACCCTTTTATTATATAGGATTTCCCTAAAGGCCAAGAAGCCTCACTGTCTGTAATGAATTAATGAATTCAGCTTATAGATATGGATTTGTGGTTTTCTGGGTAGAGATCCATGTGACACAATAAAACATTTATTCCAAAGAAAGACATTTTCTAACAACCACCTTCTAGAGAACAGCCTGTAAAGTAAGGCTTCCAAACAAAGCTCTAAATTCACAAAGTAATTGTTAAGAAATTCACACATGAAAGCCATTACTTGAAATATATCTACATCTCTCCCATTTTTTATATCTAAATTCTCTCTCTATATATAAACATTCATATTTCCATTCAACCTAAAGATGAGCGTATAAAACAAATAGAATCTGGTCTTAGCCTATTTGGGTCAGTGGATAGAACTTAGGCCCAGAGACTAAAGGGTCCTGGGTTCCTCCTGGTCAAGGGCACATACCCTGGTTGTGGGTTCCATCCCGCTCTAATTGAGGCATATGTGGAAGGCAACCAACCCATGTGTCTCTCTCACATCGAAGTTTCTCTCTCTGTCTCTCCCCCTCCCTTCCTCTCTCTAAAAATCAATGGAAAATATCCTCAGATGAGGATTAACAACAAAAAAATGTAAAACAAATAGAGGATGAGTCAGTGAAGAGGTATGGGTGGAAATAAGTAAAGGAGACGATATTAAAAATTGTGATTGTAAACGTGATAACATGGTTATCACAAGCACTAGTCAGGTGACTATACTGCCGTTGTTCAGAACAACTATGAAAGGTTTTTATTTTGTTCTCTTCCGTTTATTTATTTTTTTTCTCTCTGCTTTAAAAAGAAGAGAAACTAATAAAACTGTTCAGAAAGTTTCCTAGACAATATGGTTACACTTTGGGAGATGGGATAGATGAGGCCGTTGCAAGCTTCAATTTCTAACAAAACCTGATGGGTGCAAGCCTTCATTTCTAGAAGGTAATGGGTACAGGAAGGCAATATGGAGCTGTAGGGATGGGTAGCCCAAGAAATGAGCAATCAAGTCATGGCATCAATGGAAACATGCAGAAGTGACAGCCCAGAAGGATTGATTACCCTACATGGACTCTCCCAATGAAGAAATACATAGTACAGTTGGATCTGACCATTTTTTATCCTGTAGTCTTCCTTCAGTTTCCAGAGGAATGGCTATGAAGCCTAGACATCTCTTTTTTGGGGAGGTTGCTAATCGACAGATATTCACCTAAGTCTTGGATGTTGAGGGTTTTAATCTATTTATTTGAAGATTGGAATATTCTACCCATTATTGACTCCTGACACTGTTATAAATAACATGTCTGATACAAGTCAGTTTATAAAGTAGACTTTATTTCTTTTTAAAAAAAATATATTTTATGGATTTTTTACAGAGAGGAAGGAAGAGAGATAGAAAGTCAAAAACATCGATGAGAGAGAGACAGCCTTCTGCACGCCCCACAGTGGAGATGTGCCCACAAGCAAGGTACATGCATGCCCCCAACTGGAATCGAACCGGGGACCCTTCAGTCCGCAAGCTGACGCTCTATCCACTAAACCAAACCAGTCTCAGCTATTTCTCATTTTATTTTATTTTTTTATTAACTGGCACTTTTTATATTTTCCCAAATCTGGCCTGGGTTTTGCAGCATTTCCACAGAAGTGGCACTTGTCCAGTGCAGGATTATATATTAGGTGCATAGAGTTCACTTGCCAGAAAATAAATCACTGATAATATCTACCTCTCACTATCAGAAAGTTACTTCTCCCTACTTTCTAAGTAATGGACATAATTTCAGGATAATTATCATCAACTAGAGGCCTGGTGCACAAAATCCACACACAGGGGAGATATCCCTCAGCCCAGTCTGCACCCTCTCCAATCTGGGACCCCTTGGGGGATGTCCAATTGCAGTTGGACATCCCTCTCACAATCCAGGACCACTGCTCAGTTGCCTGATTACCTAACTGTCTCCCCTGCTGGCCTGGTGTTCCAACTGCACTCCCTGCCACGGGCATGGTTGCCCCTAACCAACCCCTTTGCCAGCATAGTCTCATTTTACTGTCCCTCTTCCCCGCCAACCTGGTTGCCTTCAACTCCCCCCCTGCCAACTTAGTCACCCCTTACTGCCCCCCCTGACAATGTACCCCCCTCCCCTTCTGGCCTGGTCACCCTACACATGCTGTTAAATCATTTGGTTGCCTCTCACTAACCCTCTTGCCAGCCAAATTGCCCCATGCAACTTATTTGATCTCAATGGTTGCTTAGGCTTTTATATACACAGATACTTCTATGTCTAACAAGTAAACTTGTTTTGTGATGTTTTCATATTTGTTAGGTTACATACATTTACCTGCTTGTGAAAACATAGTCGAAAAAATGATAAAACTTTATAGAGAAATACAGATAATGCTACTCTAACATTTTCAAGGCATTTAAATTAATTTATATTTCTAAAATATGGGGGTGGAGAGATGATCCAGTTTTTGAATGTTAATAAATTACTAATGTTTCCCTATGTGATAATGTACATTATCTCATTTAACACCCACTGAAGCCCTCTGAGGTTCACATGATTTCAAGTTTTACAGTTGAGGAGGCTGAACTGCACTTGTGTTATAGTAAACAATTTGCAGGAGTAGGATAAGAAGCCCATTCATGGGTCTCTAAAGCCTCATATTTTCCAACACATTAATGTTTTCTCCATAATAATGGCATATATTTGCTTGGGGATGTATACAATAGCACAAATAACAAAACAGCTAACATTAAGCAATATTTAACATGCCATAGGTCATTTGAAGTATAATCTATTTATATAAAAGCCTAAGTAACCCAACAACTGGTTGCTATGATGCACACTGACCTCTAGGGAGCAGACACTCAACACAGGAACTGCCCCCTGGTAGTCAGTGTATTACCATAGCCAACCTTCCACAGCTGGACAACCTCCTTTGGTCCCTCCCTGCTGCTGTGGGCCCTGGTCAGCCCTGATTGGCCCCGATGGGCCTCCATCGCCGACCAGGCCAAGGAACCCCACTCATGCATGAATCCGTGCACCGGGCCTCTAGTCCCATATAATTGTCAAGATAATTTGAAACAAAATCTTTAATATTCTTATTTTAAAGAAAAAGGAGATGAGACAAAGAGAGGGCACGTAATTTGGCAAATTTTGCACAAATGCTAGTGATGGGCAGGTATTTAACCCATGTCTCACTCCGAAGTTTACAGTCATAATAACTCTGATAAGTGCTTAACTATGATAAGTACTTCCACATTCATTATTTTATTCGAGCCTATAAAAGTTTATGAAGGGGTAGAGCAAGCATCCTCTCATTTTACAGCCAGTGAAATGGAGGGCTTGACTTGCAGAGAGCTGGGAAGTGGCAGGGCAGTGTTTTAAGCATGGAACTTGAGGCACCAGTGCACACACTTGTCATGATACTTTAGACAATGTATAGGAAGCCATGTGGTATTTGTATAACAGGAGATAACATAGATGTGACTTTTTGTAAAAGAAGATATGCATTCCACTCTCTGTTCCACAATTTGCACATGCAAGACACACTGGGCATCATGAAAAGAATACAGGAAGATTGAAAGTCTCCTCATCTCTTTGAACCTGATTTCTAAGCCAGCTACATCAGCCTAATAATAGCCACCTCACAAAATTATTGCTAAAGGCAAATGTGCTAATATCTGTGCATGTTCACCTTTGTCCTCCATTCAGCAAACTATGAGGACTTAGCACTACTGTATTTTAGAACAAACAGAACACAATTCTTGCCCTCAAGCCTCTTACAATCTGGATGTGGGCTAAAAGTATTTTAATGCAGTAATAGCAAAAAAAATAAAATATGTGAAATAAATATGAGTGAGGGATGGTATTATCAGGCCAACTTTAGGAAGCGAGGCTGAAATGGTTCTTCAGAGTCAGCTCTGTCATTGAGGAATGGGATTATAGGTGAAGAGAATGATATGAGAGCGATCTCTGTGTGTTTCTCAATCAGCTACCTGGGAAAGGGGTCTCCAGCCCCCCACATTCTTCTATCTCCATAGTGTTACAGGCATAAACAGAGTAGCTGGCTTCCTACTTAGTGCCCGAAGCTCACCATTCAGCATTACATTTTTTAGTCCATTTTTTTCAGACCTCTGGGAATCTACTGTAAAATGCGCTACCTTATGGAAAGAGAAATGCTATAAATTCATACCTAGCATTCACCTATTCCCATGTATAAATTTCTCATATTGTTATACTGTTTAAAAGCTAACTGAAAGCCATAGACTATAGCAATGGAAATGTTTAAAAGAAATAACGATGGGGCAGAGCAGAGGGATAATAACCTTGACTAGCAGTTCTGGTAAAATATTCCAGACAGCCGGGGATATTAGGATGGCACTGGGTATTCAGAGAAAAAGAACCTGCAGGTCTGCTGGTGGCCATTCAATATCTAATTGTCCAGCTCATGCTGGAGCCCCGTCAACTATCTTGTCTGAAGAAACAGAGCATTTTCTCAGCAAACCCATAGACTCTGAGGGACAGAGAAAGCAACAGAGGCAGTCGCCATGACCCCAGGCTTTCCTGCCATCCACATACATCACCCCACTATCCTCCTACCCCAAGCCATGATCATTCATATGGTTCTTCTTTGATTTGACCTACATAAGGACAATATATGTATGCACGAGTTTACTGACACCTTGAAAGCAGAGAGCTGGGTTTTTCCTAAGGCCACACAAAACAGAGGTCCTTGGTACTAAAAGACTCATATAAAACCTCAACACTTACATTTTCCAGGCAAGCTGGCCAGATTGGAACTAAAACCAGCAACTGTTTGCCTCAGGGTTTTCTTTGCCCACCGGAGTCCACTCAGTCCTGTGAGTAAGGTGCACTTGACTTAACGCCTCCTGTTAGGATGCCCTTCAGCAAGGGCTGATGTGAATTTGCGGACAAATGGCCGGCCATCACCTTGGGTGAGATACGTCTGATACAAATGCTTTAAACCGACTCCTCGAGTCTTCCAGTGGAGTGTTGCTCACCCCGCCCCAAACTAGTAACATGCTTAATAACACACCATTTAACGGTTTTTGTCCTCTTTCCGTACTTTTCTATTCCTTTACCGGAGTTTCCTGGGATCACCTCCCATAAAAGCTATTTGCACTTGAATCATCATGTCAGAAAAACATCCTCCCTATTATAGAATTTCATAGAATATAGGTGAAATGTGCGCCACAGGGTTCTTTTCAAGTCCTGGCACACTCTTTGCGAAATGGAGTAACACGACTTCACAGCGTTTCATAGTTTAAAAGAAAACACCTTTAAAGCCACTTTAAATAACACTGCATTTCTAGCCAAAGAAGCCAAGTAAGAAACCCATTAATAGTCATGCTTTGCTCTTGTGCATAATTTTGCACTTTTTAAAGCACTTTCCCCTATTTAATCATATTTGATCCTCATGACAACCTTGTAGAAAATGTAGGGCAAATGTTAGCTTGAGGGGTAATGTGGAGTGGGGGGAAGCGTTCTCTGAAAATGGGCGTCTGGAGGCCTAAATCTGTCAGCAACGAGCAGTACAACCACAGGCGATGCCTTAACCCGCTCTGGGCCTCAAGATCCTCGTCTTGGCATCCGGGGCTGGTCTATGGGATTTCTAAGATGGTTGTACCTATTAACATGAGCCCCAAAAGACAGAGACAGAGGGTAGAGTATGGGGGTGTGAGAGAGACTCCTTAGAGTGAGACAATAGTCAGCAGCAGAACCAGGTTTCCAAACAAGATCCAGGAACTTTAGAGAAAGGGTTAAGTAGTGAATGATACATAGCACTGATGAAGAGCTGCTTATAGCCGAGACCAGTTTGGCTCAGTGGGTAGAGCATCGGCCTGCCGACTGAAAGGTCCCAGGTTTGATTCCCATTGGGTGCATGTACTTTGCTTGCGGGCACATCTCCAGTGGGGAACGTGCAGGAGGCCGCTGATTGATGTCTCTCTCTCATTGATGTTTCTGACTTTCTATCCCTCTCCCTTCCTCTCTGTAAAAAAGTCAATAAAATATATTTAAAAAAAAAAGAGCTGCTTATACCAGCCATGGAGAAACAATATGTACCACATTTCCATCAGTCTTGAACAAACCCTATAAGGTAAGTTTTACTCTCAATTTACAGACTAGGAAACCTAGGATCCAAGTGTTAGTGTTACTTAGCCTAGGTGACTAGTTATCAATGAATTTACTGATATTTATGGCACATTTACTTGATACCAAAAAATGTCCTATTCTATTAAATAAGTGGTTTTGGTTTTTTTCCCAGCACATGTCACAAAAGCAATCAAGAATATTAAGACAGCCCTAACCGGTTTGGGTCAGTGGATAGAGCTTCGTCCTGCACACTCAAGGGTCCTAAGTTCAATTCCAGTCAAGGGCATGTACCTTGGATGTGGGCACATATTCAGTAAAGAGTGTACAGTAGGTAGCTGATAGATGTTTCTCTCTCATCAATGTTTCTAACTCTCTATCCCTATCTCTTCCTATCTGTAAAAAAGTCAATAAAATATATTAAAAAATAATATTATGACAAATTAGGACTTTGATATTGATAGGTTCAAATCATGAATCCTCTGATTATATTTTTTTCATCTATAAAATGGACCTAATTATTCCCTTAGGATTTTTTAGATGATTAAAAGGTAATGAAGAATTAAAGTAGTTGGAATATGATATCCTCTACTGAGTATATGTTACTCTTCTCTATTCCCTGTTAATTTTTCTACTAAACCAGTAAGTCTAGCTTCCTACAAAGGCCAAATTGGCAGCTTCATACAGCTGAAATCTGCCTCAATCCTACAAATACATAATGGGAAGACTGGGAGGTTAGGTGGTATATGGGAAACATGAATATCTTGCAATTTTTTTTT
>PVJN01008665.1:23503-64338 GCA_004026805.1 Lasiurus borealis | reverse complement strand
GCGTGGGGCCGTCAGAGGTTGGGCTGGGAGTGGGGGAAGCTGGAGGGAGGGAGGCCTGTTTTGGGAGGGCCCTGGGGTACAGAGGAGGCCCTGGGGTACAGAGGAGGCCCTGGGGTACAGGCGAGGTCCTGGGGGTACAGGCGAGGTCCTGGAGTACAGGCGAGGTCCTGGGGTACAGGCGAGGTCCTGGGCGTCACCAGAAGGGGCGAGAGAGGCTCGGCTGCCACGGAAGCCCCCTTCCCCAGCCGGCCCTCCACGTGGGTCAGATACGTGGCCCCGATGAGAAAGCCTTAGCCCTTCAGGCAGGTGTGTGTTTGGGGGGCTGTGTCCTCCAAGAGCAAAGCATAGGTCACCTTTTGTTACCGTGTGTGCGGCCGTTTGTCTAGGAACACGGATGTGGTGAAACACTGTCTGAACCCGGCCTGGCTTGGTCTCTCACACCCCGGTCCCCCGAGGATTGGTGGCTCCCCATTTTATCGCCGAGGAGCAGCCGGGCAGAGCCAGGACGTGGATGGATACGTGGGTGACAAGAGCGTGGGGTAGTAGATGTCCTCTCCGTGCCATCACCATCAGTCCCCGTCCGGCGGGAAGAGGTGGGAGCTGACGGATGGCTCAGGGCCTGGCGGGGGGACACGACTCGGGGAATATTTCACCTGCCGAGGGCCCGGAGACAAGCTTGGCGGTGGCGTCCTTGTGCGACGCTGGGTGATATTTCCTGTGACTTCAGCTTTGCCGTGTCCCCGCCTGGTTTCACAGGAGCTATTCAGGCGGCGCCAGAGGGAGCGACGCCAGGGAGGGAGGGGGGCGGAGAGGGGCCCGGTGCCCGGGTGCTGCCGAGCACACACGCCAGATGCTTTGCTCCAAACCCCCTGGCCCCGCCTCCCGGACCCGAGACCCTGATGGGCAGCTCCACATTCCCAGCCTCAGTCCTTCACCTGTGAGATGGGATGGTAATAATGATACTGCCCCGGGCAGGGGGAGAGAGTTGTTGGGAATTACATAATCTGGGGGGGTGGGTGGTTGGTTGGAAATGACAAAATCTGGAGAAGCATGCAATGGGGCAGTTCCTGGTCTGGGTGGATGGCACCCTGGAGGCGGTGTCCTCAGGAGATGTGGCTGACACTCGGTTCCGTGGCAGCCGATCTGGACCAGTCACACCCACCCCATGTTGGCCCGAGGGAAGTGGGTTGAGGTCGTGAGCTGTCAGCGCGTAGGAATCTTGTCCTGTGTGTCTCCACCTGCCCCTGGGCGCTCACCTGGGGCCTTGGGGGTGTCCATCTGGCCTGGGTGGCCTTCGAGGCGCGTGGAGAGCACCTGCTGCAGGGGAAGCTGAGCCAGATGTGACGGGGAAGGGCAGTGTCGCCTCCAGACGGGGCTGCGTGTGTGTGGGGCCAGATGTCTCCGGAGCTTCCCGCAGTCAGGGCTGTGCGGCTTTGACACGGTCCGAGACCGTCGCGGGCACAGCCCCTTGGACGCCGCAGGGAACTGGCTGGCAGAGGCACCCCGGAGGGCGGCAGCATAATAGCTCTTTGTTGGCGAGGAGCGGAGGGAGGGCCGTTCGCCCAGCCGCGGGTCACATGATGCCCGGGCCTGCTCCCCTGTCTTTGGTTGGAGCTTTCTGCGCAGAATGGGGATGCTGTCGGGGTTACTGTGGGGTGAGAGGAGGAAGTCCGGGCGGTGTTAAGTGCGCTGGCTGTCTCAGAAAGTGCAGAATGAACGCCAGCTGTGAGTTTTACCGTGCTAACGATGGCTGTGAGGAGGGTGTGGTTGTTAGTGGTGATGGTGGAGACAGTGGAGATAGTGATGATGATGGTGGTGATGGTGGTGGTGTGGGTGGTTGTGATAATTATGATGATAGTGGTGGTGATGGTGTTGGTGTTGATGGTGGTGTTGATGGAGGTGTATTGATGTTGTTATTGGTGTTGGTGGTGATGGTGGTGGTGTGGGTGGTCGTGACAATTGTCATGATTATAGTGGTGGTGATGGTGTTGGTGGTGATGATGGTGGTGTTGATGGAGGTGTATTGATGTTATTGGCGATGGTGGTGTTGTTGGTGGTATGGATAGCGTGGTAATAATTGTGATGTGGAGGTTGGTGATGGTGTTGGTGATGATGGTGTTGTGGGTGGTTGTGATAATTGTGATGATGATGGTGTGGATGGTTGTGATAATTGTGATGAAGATAGTGGTGGTGATGGTGTTGGTGATGATGATGGTGGTGTTGATGGAGGTGTATTGATGTTATTGGCGATGGTGGTGTTGGTGTTGATAGTGGTGTTGATGGAGGTGTACTGATGTTGTTATTGGTGATGGTGGTGTTGGTATAGATGGTTGTGGTAATTGTGATGATGGTAGTGGTGGTGATGGTGTTGGTGGTGATGATAATGGTGTTGATGGAGATGTACTGATGTTATTGGTGATGGTGGCGTTGGTGGTGGTAGGGATGGTCATGGTAATAACTGTGATGTGGAGGTTAGTGATGGTGTTGGTGGTGTTTGGGCTGCTGGTGGAGGTGATGGTGTTGTTATTGTTGCTGGTGGTGGTGATCTGGTGGTGATGGTGAGGACCCTCTCTTTCTCACCAACTACCTGTGGGAACTAGATCTCCCGGGAGCAGTGTGAGTCGGATACCGCTCATTTGTGCGTGGGAATTTTCCCAGGGAGCTGTTTTGGTAGAGGAGATCATTGGTGCTGGGTTCGAGGGATGCTGCCGCTTCACCTGCTCCGCCGATTCATGATTTAGGCATGATCTAGAGCAGCCGGCGTCGACCTCCCAGACCTCACGGACCAGCCGTGATCCACAACCAACCGGTTGGTGACCGCTGCTCTATGGCACTCCGTGGGTGGGTCGGACGCAGCAGCAGGGACTGGCGGGGAAATGAGTGTGTTCTGAGATCAGATCTGGAGGAGCTTTAAAATATATTTTATTGATTTTTTACAGAGAGGAAGGGAGAGGGATAGAGAGCTAGAAACATTGATCAGCTGCCTCCTGCATGCCCCTCACTGAGGATGTGCCTACAACCAAGGTACATGCTCCTGACTGGAATCGAACCCGGGACCTTTCAGTCTGCAGGCCGACGCCCTATCCACTGAGCCACACGGGTTTCGGCGAGAGGGTTAGTTTTTGCCCAGCCCGTTCGGAAGGACCCGGAGCGGATGCTGCTGCTGTCACGGCAGGCACACGCGCCTGCCAGTGCCGGTGGCTCTCCCTGCCCGCCTCCTATCATCCTCTGCTTTTGTGCTGCTCAGCAGCTGCTCTATAAGCCGGCAAATAGGTTTCACAGCCTCTCGCAGAGCATCTCTCCTCTCTGGCTAAGTATTTCCACCGCGCGGCAAAAGCCGTTTTATCACCGGACTCTGTCCTTTTGTCGTCGGTTGAAATGAGTATTAAAATAGCACACATCTCTCAGGCTCTGATGGGAAGCCCCGCTCTCGCCGAAAGGGGCCTCTCCTTCTAGACCTGAAACCTTCCAGCTGCAGCCAGATCCGCAGGCCTGAGACCTGGGGCCACACAGCCCCGGGGGCGGACGGCTTTTTCTCTTTTAAATCATGGTGAAATGTGCCCAAAACCGGTGTGGCTCAGTGGATAGAGCGTCGGCCTGCGGACTGAAGGGACCCAGGTTTGATTCTGTTCAAGGGCATGTACCTTGGTGGCGGGCACATCCCCAGTGGGGGGCGTGCAGGAGGCGACTGATCGATGTCTCTCTCTCATCGGTGTTTCTGACTCTCTATCCCTCTCCCTTCCTCTCTGTGAAAAAATTAATAAATATATTTTAAATCATAGTGACATATGCATGACATAAAAGGTACAGCTCTGGCCGTTTTTAGGGGTACAGGTCCGTGGCGTAAGGACAGTGACAGTCCTGCACAGCGGTCCCTGCCATCCACCTCCGGAAACTTCTCATCTTGCAAAGCGGAAACTTTCCCCCTTAAAACACGGGGTCCCCCAGTCCCTGGCAGCGCCACCACTCCACCATCTGTCTGTCCCCCGGAGTTTGCTTCTCAGGGTGCCTCATGGAGGTGGGTCATCCCGCATCTGCCCTGGGACAGCTTATTTCTCTTAGCGCAGTGTCCTCGGGGCTCATCCACGGTGGAGAAGGTGTCAGACCTCATTCCTTTCCTTAGACCGAAACGCCTTCCGTCTTCTGTGTAAACCGCACATCGTTTATCCACTCACCTGTCCATGCAGACTCTTCAAAAACATTTTTTAAAAAATATATTTTATTGATTTTCTACAGAGAGAAAGGGAGAGGGATAGAGAGTTAGAAACATTGATGAGAGAGAAACATCGATCAGCCACCTCCTGCACGTCCCCTACTGAGGAAGTGCCCACAACCAAGATACATGCCCCTGACCAGAATAGAATGCTCTATCCACTGAGCCACACCGGTTTTGGCAAATATATATATATATATATATATATATATATATATATATACATTTTTTAATATATTTTGATTTTTCACAGAGAGGAAGGAAGAGGGATAGAGCCTTAGAAATATTGATGAGAGACAAACATCGATCAGCCGCCTCCTGCACGCCCCCTACTGAGGATGTGCCTGCAACCAAGGCACGTGCCCTTGACCGGAATCGAACCTGGGACCTTTCAGTCCGCAGGCCAACACTCTGTCCACTGAGCCAAACCGGTTTCAGCAAATTTTTTTTTAAAATTGGTTTCAGAGAGAAAGGGAGAGGGAGAGAGAGACACAAACATCAGTGATGAGAGAGAATCATGGATCGGCCGCCTCCGGCCCGCCCCACGCTGCTGAGGCCTGAACCGGGTGCCCTGGCTCCTGGTGCCCTTCAGGAAGAACCAGTCTGACCAGTGCGGGCAGGGCGAGTCCTGGCCTTGTTTAAAGCCCAGGGAGGAAGACCTGCCTCCCTTCCAGCATTCCGCAGGTCTGGCTGCCCCGGTCCGCCCTGGCGCAGGAGGGACCGCCCCTGGGTGTGTGTGTGGGTCCACTGGGCTCAGACCCTCCTGGCTGGCTGGTCTGCTGGTTGCATCTGGCCACAGGCGTAGGCTTTTGCAGGCCCTGCCCTCTCCTTTCCCCTCTACCCCCTGTCCTTGTGCAGTGCCCCTGGTGGGGGGGGCGGGTGGAGGTGGCCGCCATACGATTCTGTCTAATCCACCAGCCTGCGCTCTCCTAAACGACCATACTTTTTTTTTTTTTTTTAATATATTTTATTGATTTTTTACAGAGAGGAAAGGAGAGAAATAGAAAGTCAGAAACATCGATGAGAGAGAGACATCGATCAGCCGCCTCCTGCACGTCCCACAGTGGAGATATGCCCCGCAAGCAAGGTACATGCCCTTGACCGGAATCGAACCCGGGACCTTTCAGTCCGCAAGCCGACGCTCTATCCACTGAGCCAAACCGGTCTCTGCAGGCCATACTTTTTTTCTAGCTTGAGAAGGACGATGAAAGAGATCGGATCTTCCCCGAATCTCCTCTCTGCACCCCTCTGCTGCTGAGCACAATTACCTGCGAAAGGAGATCACTTTCGGGTCGGCGAAGGCTTTTATTATTTGCCGGGGGGATTGGCGGAGACTGTCGGTAACGAGGACGGTGGCTCTCTCCCCTCCCCGCACCCCTGACTTGATGAAAGAAAGCGGAGTCTTATTTTTCCCCGTCACGGGAAACAATAAAAAGCCACCTTCACCCCCAGCCCGGCATCTCTCCCAAGAAACCTGCGTGCTTTGGGCACCGAGACCTTCCGGGCGCGCTGTGAATAAGGCATGCGGTGCCGTTTCATTCTGGAGGAAGATATTAAAATATCTTTGAATGGTGCCTGTCCCTTCAATTAAGAGTTGGAGAAAAAAAAGACTCTTTGACGCGATTCTTTTCACATTCATCTTCTTCCTTCCCCGCACCTGCTCCGCCCCGGAGGCAGAGAGAATGTGGAAAAACAGAGGGTGCTCCTTACCTCCCGGTGCCCGGCTCCCGCTCTTTAATTATTTAGACGCGCGTTCCCGCGATTCTCATATCCAGATGTTGCAGGAAGTCCCGCCTCGGGGGATTTTACTGGCAGAGAAACACTCTCTCTGTTCCTCAGAGAGAAAGGTAGTGCGCCCCTCCCCTCCTAACCCCCCGCAGGAGTGACTTTGTGAATTTGAAAGTGGTATCCTTTTTAGAAATGGGGGTGTTTTCTCTCCCCCCTGCACCCTCTCTCTCTGGGTTTGTATGTGGAACCATTGAGTGTGTCCCACCACAGTTAAGGAGATGCTAAATCCGTAAGGAACTTGCCTCAGTGTCCTTTATACCAGCCTTTCCTTTTTGAGCCACTGCATCCCTTGGTTTTGTTTGGTTCATCCTCCCCTGGAGGATAGTCTCCCACTGATTTTTAAAAATATATTTTATTGATTTCCCACAGAGAGGAAGGGAGAGGGATAGAGAGCTTTAAACAATCCATGAGAGAGAGACATCCATCTGCTGCCTCCTGCACGCCCTCTACTGGGGATGTGCCTGCCACCAAGGTAAGTGCCCTTGATGGAATCGAACCTGGGACCTTTCAGTCCGCAGGCCGACGCTCTACCCACTGAGCCACACCGGTTTCGGCTCCCCTTGATTTTTAGAGAGAATGGACGGGAGGGGGAGACACGGAGAAACATCGATGGGAGAGAGACACATCCATGGGTTGCCCCCCGCCCCCCATGGGACCAATCAAGGCCAGAAGCAGTGGCTCTCAACCTTCCTAATGCCACGTCCCTTTAATGCAGTGAAAATAATTTCACGGTTGGGGGTCACCACAACATGAGGAACTGCATTAAAGGGACGTGGCATTAGGAAGGTTGAGAACCACTGGCCGGGAGGAACCTGCAATGTCAGGCACCTGCCCTTGACCGGAATCGAACCTGGGACCCTTCAGTCCCCGGGCTGACGCTCTCGCCGCTGAGCCAGATAGACATGCTGCAGAGTGAGCGGCTTACCTACTGCCGGGTGCCCGGTTCCGAGCCATTAAGCACACGCACACTGCTGGCGCAGCCGCCCACCTCCAGAACTTTCCATCCTGCCCCGCCGAAGTGCCCCACCCAGGAGCTATTTGTTGTTGTGGTGTTTACACCCATGAAACA
Organism: Lasiurus borealis; assembly: GCA_004026805.1. NCBI lineage: Eukaryota > Metazoa > Chordata > Mammalia > Chiroptera > Vespertilionidae > Lasiurus > Lasiurus borealis. The sequence goes on along the minus strand of PVJN01008665.1, from coordinate 57,268 downwards.
TTAACTCCGCACGCCCCTCCTCCCCTGCGCCTCTGGCAGTCAGCGCCCTGCTTTCTGCCCGTCTCTGTGGACACGGCTGTTTCGGCGCCTCCCGTGCGTGCGTGCGTGCACGGGTGCAATTCCGGTCTGTGCGTCTGGCTTATGTCATGGAGCTCACTGTCCTCCGGCAGCTTGTGGGTCAGACCCCTGGTGAAGGCCGGATGGCTTTTCATGGTGGGCACAGACCCGGTTTGGCTGACTTTCTTCCGCCCGTGGCCTCCGGGGCTGCTGCCACCAGGAGCTGCTGCGAACACCGCTGTACACACATCTCTCCCAGTGCCCGCCCTGTGTCCTCCTGGTGGGGGCACACCCAGAAGGGGCGTCCGTACAATCTGTGTTTCCCGGGCGCGGCCGGTGTGGCTTGTTCCCCCGAGACCAGGCTGTGGGCTGACTCTCCCCCCCCTGGCAGCACGGCTCAGCTGCCCTCTGACCCCAGCCCGTGCTGGACGGAGCGGGAGCCCCTGGAGTCCCAGGAACTGGGGAGAGAGTGATTGGCAGGCACTGGATAAACGTGTGCAGGGCTCAGGGACCTGGGGGGACAGCAGAGGACAGCTGTTAGAAGGCAGCCCAGAAGGCACGCCCCCCTGCCTGTCTCCTTGGGGGTGCGGCCTGCCTTTCCCCAGCCCTGAGAGAAGGGTGCTCTGGGCACTTTTTTCCAGCGGAAGGCGAGACAGAGCGGATGAGGTCACAGACGGAACAATTCATGTTGTTCACAAACTGACTTTTACAAGAATGAATGGACTTGTAGTTGCGGCTTGCCATTCGGAGGTCACGTGTCAGGAGGACGGGGCTGGGGTGGGGACTATCTCCTTACCGGGGAGAGGCCTAACCAGGGTCTGGAAAGCGAAACTTGTGTCTCTCTTTCCTATTGATGAAGGAATCTTGGTCTAGATCAGTGGTTCTCAACCTTCCTAAGGCCGCGACCCTTGCGTACAGTTCCTCACGGGGTGGTGACCCCCAACCATAAAATTATTTTTGTGGCTACTTCATCACTGTCATTTTGCAACTGTTAGGAATCGTATCTGTGTTTTCCAATGGTCTTAGGCGACCCCTGTGAAAGTGTTGTTCGACTCCCAAAGGGGTCGAGACCCACAGGTTGAGAACCGCTGGTCTAGATTTTTCTGTAAAGGGGCAGGGTCATTTCGAAGGGGAGCAAACGATACCACTTTTGCTTTCGCTCCATCGCCAACCTCACACCCGCGAATATGTGGTGATCTGGTTCGATTCAGTGAATCTTTGTCGCGTGCCTGCGAGGAACGTGGAGCATCCGATGATGAATGAATGTCTGCCCGCTCCAAGGAGCTTGGTCTAGAGCAGTGGTTCTCAGCCTTCCTAATGCCGAGACCCTTTTGGCTTTCATGTAGCACTGCTGCGGCCGTGAACCCAGGGACAGGGGCGGGGCCTGGGCGGCCTGCCTGTGGCCCTCAGTCTTCTGTGTAATTTGGGGTTACGGTTGGGCAGCCTGCCTGGTGGCCCTCAGCTCTTCTCTGTCATTTGGGGTTACAGTTGGGCTGCTTGCCTGGTGGCCCTCAGCCTTCTGTGTCATTTGGGGTCACCTGCCTCATCCCTCAGAAGCCCTTTTTCCTTCACCCATCAAAGCAGGCTCTTAGGCTCATATCCCAGTTACACATGAAAGTTCCGTATTCACGTGTGAGAATTCTCAGCGGCTGCGTGTGCCTGCCTCAGAGAGGGGCGGTGCTTCCCGGCTCCTGTGCGCCTCACAGACGCGCGTGGGCCAGGATGTACTTACAGCCGGCGAGTTCGTTTTGTTTCATTTTTATTCTTTATGACGTGTTTTTTTTTTTTTTTTTTCTTTTTTTCCCCACGTCTCTAACCGCATTGGCACACGGGCAGGGCTGCTGTGCAGAGCGGTGCTGAATGCATTTATGGTGCCTCCAGGCTTGGGAATACGGTGATGCCGATCTGGAAAGGCCTGGCATACGCTCCAAGCTTCCTGTACCTGATGCAATTGTTTCCTGTAAAAAATATTCCCCATAAAACGCTAAATAAACCGAAAAACCTGTTCTTACCGTTTCCGTCAGTGGAGGACATTCTGTTGTTATGAATGTGGGTGAACATAGAGGAGAATCCCGGCGGAAGTGGAATTTTCTGCACGTGCCCGGCTTCAGCTGTGTTGGCATTTCTGCAGCCGTGGCACAGGGTGCCGGCTCTGGCTTTTTAGAGAGGATTCTGGGCCCCACCAGCGTGGCCCTGTGGTTGAGCATCAGCCTATGAACCAGGAGGTTAGGGTTCGATTCCCAGTCAGGGCACAGGCCCGGATTGTGGGCTCCATCCCCAGTGTGGGGAGTGCAGGAGGCAGCCCATCCACGATTCCCTCTCCTCCTTGGTGTTTCTCTCTCTCGCTCTCCCTCTCCTTCCTCTCTGAAACCAATAAGAATATATAAAAGGATTCTGGGAGCAATAGAAGCCTTCACTGCGGCAAAAACAAAAACTCCGACCACAGACAGCGTGAGCCCCGGCCACACCCCGCGTGCTGACTGCGGGGCTGCCACTGCGCCACGTTGTCCACTGTGCCACGTTGTCTGGTCCGGGGTTGGAGTTGCTCTGAGACACGGCGTGCACACCTGTGAGGAGTGGGACCAGGGACCTCATTTTGCAGGCGGGGAGCTGATGCAGTGAGGGTGGGTCATTTGCTGGGGGTCGCTGGTTTCGCGGGCAGAGACGTCCCCTGCACATTGTCTGGCTCCGATGCTGGGAGCCTGAGAGCCAGCGGGGCTGCCTGGTCTGAAAGTCGGGGCTGCGGTCACAGTCGGGGGGCCTCCAGGGTGGAGCTGACCGCTCCTGGGCAGGAGGAGGCCTGCCTTGTGGGGATGAGGACTGGCTGTGAGAGACGTGGCCAGCCTGGCCGTGCTCAGCCTCTTGTCCTCACGCCAGACTCCTGTTTGCATACAGCGGTACCTCGAGATACGAGTGCCCTAACATACGAGATTTTTGAGATACCAGCCGTCGAGCAAGCGATTTTTGCTTTGAAATACGAGCAACAGTTGAGATAGGAGTCATCGCGAGGATCGGCCGGCTGCACACGACCCACCTGTTTACCGCGACGCGAGTGTCTCATAGTTTCCCACGCCTCAAGGTGACGGAACAAATTAAACTCGTATCTGGAGGCACCACTGTATTTGGTGGTAACGTGGCTCCCGGGCTTCCTGTCAGCGTGGGTTAGAGGATGCATTTAAAAGCCGTTTGGATTCCTAAGGTTTCAGCGCACAGTTAGGAAGAAGTCGGCAGAGGAAAACGGGTTCCCGTGGAAACGTAAGGCAGTCCACCCGGGGACCATTAGCACGCTCACCGTCTCCTCGGTATCCTTCTCTCTCTTCTTCCTGTGCAGTGGTTCTCAACCTTTTTTAATGCTGTGACCTTTTAATCCAGTTCCTCATGTTGTGGTGACCCCCACCCATAAAATTATTTTCATTGCTACTTCATCACTGTCATTTTGCTACTGTTAGTGAATCGTAATGTAAATATCTGTGTTTTCTGTGGTCTTAGGCTCTACAGCAGCGGTTCTCAATGTGTGGGTCTTGACCCACAGGTTGAAAACTGCTAGCAAGGTCGCCTAAGACCATCGGAAAACAGATATTTACATTAGGATTCATTAACGGTAGCAAAATTACAAAAACATGAGGAACTGTATTAAAGGGTCATAGCATTAAAAAAGATTGAGAACCTCTGTTCCTGTGACAAGTGTTATTCAGCCCGAAAGAGAGTCACGTCCCGAGACCAGGCACGCCGTGCAGGCACCTTGAGGGCTTGCTGAGCGCAAGAAGGGGGCACCGAAGGGCAGTGTCGTCTGCTGCCACGGATGGGCGGTAGCTGATGGCCATGTTATCGGGGTGGCGGGAGGGAGCAGGGGGAGCGGCGGCTGAGTGGGGGCGGGGCTTCTGTGTGTAGCCATGAGGAAGGGCTGGCAGTTGATGGAGGTGATGGTGGCACAGCCTTTGACTATTAGGAAGGCCACTCACCTGCACCCGGAGACCCGGTGGAGAAGGCCACTCCCCATCACGTCTGTTTGACCTCAGTCCAGGTCACCCACCCGCCCGTCCTCTGGCGCCAGGAGGAGTTAGCATTTCCTCTGCATAAACGACGAGCTTGGGTCTTTGTCTCTGGAAAGAGAAGGCCACGCTGGCGGGTGTGGGAGAGAAGGGTCCAGGCCAGCGGTTCTCAACCCCTTTGGGGGTCGAACGACCCTTTCACAGGGGTCGCCTAAGACCATGGGAAAAGGCAGATATTGACATCACGATGCATCACAGGAGCAACATGTCATGGTTGGGGGTCACCACCCCGTGAGGAACCGTATGCAAGGGTCGCGGCCTCAGGAAGGTTGAGAACCGCTGGTCCGGGCTCAGGCGGAAGGTGGGTGCGTGTTTAAAGGAGCAGCAGCGGTCTGTCCACCTCCACTGACATCTCCCCGCCTCTCTCCCCCGCAGCCTTTTACAACTACGATGCCCGCGGCGTGGACGAGCTCTCACTGCAGATCGGAGACACCGTGCACATCCTGGAGACGTACGAAGGTGCGTAGCCCGCCGGCCGGCCCTGCGCGGGGCGTTTTGGCCAGTGGGCACCCTCCCCAGTGCCCTGTGGGGGTGGGGGTGGGGCAGAGCGTTCCCTGGTGGAGAAAGCGCGTACACTTACACGCCTTCCTCGTGGGTTGGTTGGTTTTCTTGCCTGGCCCATGGTCAGGTGAGGACAGCAGCAAGGCCGTGGCTTATTGAACGAAGGCTTTTTTAAAAATTGTTATTATTATTTTGTAATATATTTTATTGATTTTTTTACAGAGAGGAAGGGAGAGGGAGAGAGAGAGACATCGATGAGAGAGAAACATGGATCAGCTGCCTCTTTCACGCCCCCTACTGGGGATGTGCTAGCCACCAAGGTACATGCCCTTGACTGGAATCGAACCTGGGACTTCTTGAGTCTGCAGGCCGACACTCTATCCACTGAACCACACCGGTTTCTGCCACTCTTCCACGTTTTGCCCGGTGGTGTGAATTAGTGGTGGAGCGTCGACCTATGAACCAGGAGGTCAGGGTTATTGGGTTCCCGGTCAGGGCACGGATCTGGGTTTTGTGCTCGATCCCAGTAAGGGGGCCATGCAGGAGGCGGCCGATCCATGATTCTGTCTCATCACAGATGTTTCTTCCCATCCCTCTGACCCTCTCCCTTCCTCTCTCAAATCAATGAACCTATTTAGAAAAATTTAAAAAAGAAAATCTTCCGAGGTTTGATTAGAATCGTCCTCTCTTTGTAAAGAAAGTCTTTTCGCCAAAACCGGTTTGGCTCAGTGGAGAGAGTGTCAGCCTGCAGACTGAAATGCCCCAGGTTTGATTCTGGTCAAGGGCATGTATCCTGGTTGCAGGCACATCCCCTGTAGGGGGTGTGCAGAAGGTGGCTGATCGATGTCTCTCTCTCATTGATGTTTCTGACTCTCTATCCCTTTCCCTTCCTCTCTGTAAAAAATCAATAAAATATATTAAAAAAAAAAGAAAGTCTTTTCGTGGCCATCGAATGCCCATATTTTGGAAATGGACTTTGGGCTTGGATCAGAACTGGGTCAGAGAAAGGCACCTGGGGAAAGGGTTTGGGTCCCGGGAGACGAGATGATGTTATTACCATCCAACAGCCGTGGCCTAACTGTTCTCCTACTCCTTCCTCGGGTTCTGTTTACATTCCACGCAGCAGACCGAGTCCCGTCTTTTCTTCTGCTTCCCTCCCCTCCCCGCTCCCCCCACCTCTGCCCCCACCCCTCCCCTCGCTGCTCCCGCTTCCCTTCCACGGAAATTTATTTCTCTTTGTCAAATTTGATTTTCTTTTGCTCTGTGATCCTTCTCAGGATATTACTGAGATTGCTCCGGAGAATATAAAATTTCGCAAGGATCACTCTTTATATTAAGTTTCAGAAAACGAATTTGCCCTCGGGCGGTGATTAATTTCTCCGTCCTGACTCCTAAAGGCTGGGGCCATGGACTGGAGGAGGAGGTGTGGAGGTTGCTGGAGGTGAAGGAGCGGTGAGGGGTTGTGGAGGGCACCCCCTGCCTTTAGAGCAGCGGTTCTCAACCTTCCTCAGGCCGCGACCCTTGCATACAGCTCCTCATGGGGTGGTGACCCCCAACCATGAAATGTTGCGACTGTGATGCATCGTGATGTCAATATCTGCATTTTCCGATGGTCTCAGGCGACCCCGGTGAAAGGTTCGTTTGACCCCCAAAGGGTCGCGACCCACGGGTTGAGAACCGCTGCTTTAGAGGATCCGGGGTCAGGCTAACCCTTGGTCACAGAGGTTCCTGAAGTGACTGTCGCTTGGCCACAGGCGGGCCAGCCTGCTGCCCGCTCCTCTCCATCAGGACCCAGGGGCTGGGTGCTGACCCTGAGGGAGCAAAGGAAGTTATTATTATTATTATTATTATTATTATCATTTTTATTATTTTGGAACCATTCCTCTGATGAAACCACAGTCTCCGTGTTACAGCCAGATTCGGGGTTTGCCTCCTGCTGGCCTGAGAGAGATGAGGGAGTGGTTACTATTTGTTTTTTGGGGGAACCATTCCTTTGATGAAACCACAGTCTCGGTGCTGCAGCCAGATTCGGGGGTTGCCTCCTGCCGGCCTGGGGGAGCCCTCCTGCCTGGGAGCCCTCGGTGGGCAGAGACGGGGTCTGGCCTGCCTGCAGCTGAGTGCTGCCCGCGTAGCACCTGGCATGTGGGCACGGGCACTTGGAGGGTCAGTACACCCGGCTTGGAGGAGCCCCAAGGGGTTGTTCAGCTCAGGAAGGCCAGCGCCGGGGAGCTGCCTCTGCGGGGGATGGAGGAAAGGGCACCCACGCTCACCCCCTCTTTTTCCCCCCTCACCCCCTGCATTGCCAGCCCATGGCGGCAGCGTGTGCTTAGCGGGTCTGTCTGCTCCGTCCTGGGCCGATGGCTGCCTCTGTTTTCCTGGATGTGTGTGGGGCCGTGCTCCCTCTCTGCTCCTGCCGGTGCAGCGGCCCCCAGCTGTCTCGGGGTACAGAGTCTGTTCCCCCCGCTCCTTGTGGGCGGCCTCACGTCTTCCTCTCTCCCTCGGGGTGCCTCACGCCTCCACTCCTTCCCACCTACGTCCAGCACGCAGCCCTGGGTTTCCTGCCTCTGTCCACTTTCCATTTCCGAGCCGATCCAACACCCCGGTTTCTCAGGGCTGACTGCGGTGCAGCACGAAGCCCGCGTGTGGTTCCCGGGGGTGGGGACCAGCCCAGCAGACACCCTTCCCCGTGCCGGTGCGGGTTCTGGACTCGGCCAGGTGGCTCCTGCGGGCAGAGCTGGGATGTGAGCGCTCCGGGCACGTTCTCCGAGGGCGTGGCCGGAGGGACGGACGGACTGCAGGGCGGCTGGGCCACGGAAACAGGGACGTCAGGCTGAGTGAGGGTGCGGGGGGGGCCTGGGGCTGGCGGGGACCCATGGCCTTTGCAGGGACGGTCGCTGCCCGCAGCCGGAGGGTGTGGTCCGGCCTGGCGCCTCTTGGAAGGGACTCTTCCCTTAGACCGGAACGCCTGCCAGCCGCTGCCCATGTCTGCCTCCGCCCTCACTGCGGCTTCCCCGCCCACAGGAGGGACGGGGACCCGAGTGGGGGCCAGAACCTTGAGGGGACCTGGGGGCGGTGCCGGGGGTGCCACTTCCTGTCGGGGGCCTGGGCCACAGAAGCACTTGGTGAGACCCTCGCTGGCGGCCCCGGGGCCCGGCTCCTGGGTGTGGGAGCGGCAGGAAGTCGGCTCTCAATGGCACGGCTGTGGAGGGGCGGGTGTGGCTCTCCATCTGAGGAGGCTGGTATTTGCACTTGGCCGGGACCCCCCCCAGCCCCCCAAAAGTGGGACAGCAGGGGGGAAGGGGGGCAGGAGGACACATTGTCAGGAGCCTGCAGTGGCCAAAGGATCCTCCTCCTCGGAAGGAAGCCTGCTGCCCGCCTTCGAGCCACGCCGTCCTGGCCCCTGGGGCGGGTGGAGGGGCCGGAGCCGGTGGCTGCCCGTTCAGGCTTCCCCGGCTCCCAGCACCGTCGGCAGACAGCCCCCTGGCATACCCCAACGCGCTGGGGTGGCTCAGCCCCGGGGCCCTCCGGGGTGGTCAGGGCCCCCGCCGTCTGCCCACGCTAACCCTCTGCACCTTGTGTCTGTTTAGGGTGGTACCGAGGTTACACCCTGAGGAAGAAGTCCAAGAAGGTAAGTCGCTCTTCGTCCCGAACGCGGCGCACGCCCCTCCCCGTAAGTGGCCCCGAGAGAGGAAATCCGTTCCCTCTCCCCGCGCCTGCCCTTCCCTCGCGCCTCTCTCTCTGGGGACCGAAACTCTGGGGGCTGCCGGGCGGACCCCCTGGGTCCTGCTCTGGCCGGTGGGTGCTCTGGGGCTGCAGCTGCAGGTCCCCGAACCAGCTGCTGGGCTGTGACTGGCTGTCAGCGTGAACCCTCTTCCGCTCCGGGTGGAATTTGCGCCCTCGTTAAGCACGAGAACATTCTGGTAGAAGGACCTCCGAGAACTGCAGCAGCCACAACGCATAGCGCACAGCGGGGAGCGGACCCCGAGTTTCAGTTGCATCTCATCCCCCATGACAAGGGGACAGGTTCGCAAGGCCCTCGCAGGCTCGCTTCTCTCTGAGTGACACCGTTTTTTTTTTAAAAATATATTTTATTGATTTTTTACAGAGAGGAAGGGAGAGGGATAGAAAGTTAGAAACATGGATGAGAGAGAGACATCGATCAGCCGCCTCCTGCACGCCCCCTACTGGGGATGTGCCCGCCACTAAGGTACATGTCCTTGACCGGAATTGAACCTGGGACCTTTCAGTCCTCAGGCCGACGCTCTATCCACTGAGCCACACCGGTTTTGGCCGAGTGACACTGTTTTATGCTGCCATGTTACCGGCAGACGGAGGGCAGCCCGCATGCGTCCTGAGAGTGTCCGAGGCCAGACCTACCATCACGGCTCGGTGGTCACTGTGGCGGCCACTCCCCCCTGCCATCCTGGGCAGCCTCTTCGTCCTGAGTTCCGTAGACCCCGCGTGGCTATCCCGTGTCCCCTTCTACGTGGCGTCCTCCAGGCTGGGGTCGGGCCGGCCACATTGGTGGCGCACGCTTCCTGCCTAATTATGCCTGGCCGAGGGCTCATCCTGCCTCTCCTCCCTAAACCTCGCCTCTCATTATCCGCCGCCGGGCCGGGCTCCGCTCGCCGCCCGAGCCTGGCACTGAGGCTCCAGCCAGGCCTTCCCACCCACCCTGCCAGTCCCCACCCAGCCGGTGCCCGGGGCCCGGAGGTTAGCACCAGCCTCTCACCGGCTGGGTGGAGGCTAGATGTCCCCAGGGGGAGCCGTGGCCCATGGTTGGCCCTTCTGTGATAGAGTGCCTTCTTGCCAGCAGCCCCGCTTTGATCTGAGGGCTTTCGTCAGGGAGACATGAGGATCCTGGACCACCGCGGGCTGCCATCCTTCTGCCCCTCTTCTTCCCTCTCTGGGACAAACCTTATTTACTTATTATTTTTAAAGGGTTGATGGCCTTTCCAGTCTCTCTCTTTTAAAAAAAAAAAATGATAGCATTTCCAGTCTCTCTCTTTTAAAAAAAAAATATATATATTTTTAGCCAAAACTGGTTTGGCTCAGTGAATAGAGCGTCAGCCTGTGGACTGAAAGGTCCCAGGTTCAATTCCGGCCAAGGGCACGTACCTTGGTTGCAGGCATATCTACAGTGGGGGGCATGCAGGAGGCAGCTGATCGATGTCTCTCTCTCATTGATGTTTCTATCTCTCTCTCCCTCTCTCTTCCTCTCTGCAAAAAATCAGTAAAGTATATATAAAAAATACATTTTTATTGATTTTTAAAGAGAGAGGAAGGGAGATAGATGGAGACATCGATGAGAGGGGAAGCCGTTGATTGGCTGCCTCCTGCCAGGCCCCTACTTGGGATCCAGCCCCCAACCTGGGCTTGTGTCCTGACTTGGAAAGAATTGAACCGGCTGCAACCTCTTGGTTCCTTGCTCCTTGGTTCCTGATGCGTTGCCATCTTTCCTGAGTGGCTTTCTCTGCTCGGTTTGCCGCGAGGCCGACCCTACGTTTGCCGAATTAATAGAGACCCGGTCGCCCCCACCTTTTTGGGGGACGGTCGTGTGGCTGACGGCAATAATCATGTTGATCCTGAAAACTGTCTTTCTTTTCCCTCCCCCAGGGGATATTTCCTGCCTCCTACATTCATCTGAAAGAAGCAATCGTTGAGGGGAAAGGGTGAGTCCGGTCTGGATGTGCCCGCGAAGGCGGCGGTATTTGGCCTGGCCGCCCTTCCTTCCCATGGCAGCGTCCTGCAGGGGGGTGGGTGGTGGGTGTGGCTGGCCACGGTGACAGGGGTTTTGGGGGAGAAGTGGGACGGAGGGTTGTTGCAACCTGGTTTTGAGCCTTTGAAGAGTCTCACGTCCACTCTTCACCGGCCATCATTGTCCCTGAGCCTGGTGTCCATTGTGGCGAGCACCCCAGTGCCCTGTGCTTCCTCAGGGAGTGCCCCCCCACCTTCCCCGGGCAGAGGCCACCCGGCCCCCAGCTCGGAGAAGGCATTTCCGGAAGACTCCGCAGGCTTCGGCCCAGGTGGCATTCAGGATGGACCACTGGCTGTTAAAGTGGCATTCTGTCCGGTGGTGATGTGTGGTTCTGAGAGGTCTTGGTCAAGGTCGTTACAAGGGCGTTGAGGCCGCTGGGAACCCAGGAGGCAGGAGTGAGAAGTGACCAGCCAGGTGCGCACGGACCGTTAAGATGGTTTCCGTGTTTGTCTCAGCCACATCTCTGCTCTCAGTCAAACACGCAGGTTATCACTTTACTAATCAGAGATTGCCGCTAATGACGCTCTCCGGCTGATTGCAAAATTGCCTCTCCACGCCGTGCGCTCTCACGGTGTGTGTGTGTGTGTGTGTGGGGGGGGGGGCCGCTTGGCTTCCGAGGTCCCGTGACAGACGCCTCGTCACAGCGAAGGAGAGTCGCTGACAGGCAGGCGTGTGATGGCCCCGCGTGCGGTCTTGTTTTATGCAGACAAGATACGTTGCAGGCGGGATTAGAAATAAGTACATGAAAGGGGGAATTTTCTGCTCCTCGCGGACAGGACTGAATTAAGGGGTGCGGTCCGTGGGTTTTCCATCTGCCTCCACAGGCAACTGTGTAGCAGTCAGACATTTTTTTAAAAAAAATATATTTTATTGATTTTTTACAGAGAGGAAGGGAGAGGGATAGAGAGTTAGAAACATCGATGAGAGAGACACATCCATCAGCCGCCTCCTGCACGCCTCCTACTGGGGATGTGCCCGCCACCAGGATACATGCCCTTGACCGGAATCGAACCCGGGACCTTTCAGTCCGCAGGCCGACGCTCTGTCCACTGAGCCACACTGGTTTCGGCTAAACAGACATTTTGATGAATGCAAACGGATACCTGGGCACTGTAATTATGAGGCGTCACAGTAAAGTGAACCAGAGGTTACTTTAGCTCTCGGTAAAGGGAGCCGCACCTCGTCCGACAGGGGATGGGCACAGAGGGACGGAGGCGGCCCTGGTCCCGTGTCCGTGGCGGCCGGAAGGTGCCCGGCTTGCGCCGTGGACGGAGAACGGGGGGAACTGGCAGCTGAGAAACGCTGTCCCTGCCCCGCTGCCCGCTACCTGCCTGTCACTGTTCTTCGCGAGGTTACCCGGCCCCGTCTCCCCTCCAGTGCTGCCCCCCAACCCTCCCTGCCTTCTCGTCCCTCCCTCCCGGCCCGGAACCTCCTGCCTTCAGACCCCAGGGGCGATCTCCTTCCTCCTCCTGCCTCCATTTGCCTTCCCATCTTCTCCTGCTCCTGGCCGGGCCCTGCACAGGAGGCAGCCAACCGCTGTGTCTCCCACATCGAGGTTTCTCCCTCTCTCTCCCTCTCCCCCTCCCTCCTTCCCTTCTACTCTCTCTAAATATCAACAGAAAAAAAAATAAATCGTTGAGTGAGGACTAACCCAAATAAGCAAACCAACAAACAAAAACAAAAGGCAAAACAAGAACACCAGTGCTTACTGGTTAAGGACAGGGGGCAGGACCAGTCAAGGGCAACCTGTTGGGGTGGAGAGGAAGGGGAGGGAGGCCCTCGGAGGAGGGGGGGAAGGAGGGGTCAGGTGGGATGCCTGTGGCCGTTGGCAAGCAGTGACGTGGCTCAGAGCTCTCCAGGGTCACCGCTCCGGCATCCTTGCGCCATGAGCTTCATGCTCCAGGGCAGCGGTTCTCAACTTGTGGGTCGAGACCCCTTGGGAGGTCGAACAACCCTTTCACAGGGGTCGCCTGAGACCAGCGGAAAACACCTATTTCCCATGGTCTTAGGAACCAACACACCGCTCTTCGGTGTAGCAACGTGTAGCCATGTCGTTTACTCTTGTCCTAGGAAGACTGTTGCCCATGCGACACCACGATTCAAGACAACATTCCATTTATTTGTACAGTGGTACCTCAAGATACAAGTTTAATTCGTTCCGTAACCTTGAGGCGTGGGAAACTATGAGACGCTCGAGTCGAGGTAAACTGGTGGGTCGTGTGCAGCCGGCCGATCCGCGCGATGACTCGTATCTCAACTGTTGCTCGTATTTCAAAGCAAAAATCGCTCGCTCGACGGCTCGCATCTCAAAAACCTCGTATGTTAGGGCACTCGTATCTCGAGGTACCACTGTAATTAGAAATAAATATTTCACAATATACAATTACATATTGTTTTTGTGATGAATCCCTATGCTTTAATGATGTTCAATTTGTAACCACGAAAATACATCCTGCCTATCAGATATTTGCATGACAGTTCATCACAATAGCAAGATGACAGTGATGAAGTAGCAACAGAAATAATTTTGTAGTTGGGGGTCACCCCCCCATGAGGAGGTTGAGAACAGCTGCTCCAGGGAAATGCGGAAGCCATCCGAACCCAGACCTGCGTTTTCTGCCCCCTGGGTTGGGGTGGCTGTCATTTGGGGCACGGCTGAGATCGATGGCTACCCGTGACAAAGGGGCCTCCCGCTGCCCAGACCTCAAGTCCTGCAGACTCATTTTGGGGGTGGGGGGGTCTTGCCCGCCTGCTTCCTGGGGGCCGGACATCGGAGGCGGGAGGCGGCGGCTTGCACCGCAGGGGGCAGACCGCGTCCTCAGGCTTGGACCAGACGCCGCCTGTCGCTCTCCAAGACTCGCCGGTTCTCGCCGTCTGCTCGTTTAACCTGTGGCCGGGGTTTGCCGCTCACAGGGGGCCACTCGCAGGGGTGGCAGAGCCGGGGACTTACCGCCTCCCTCCTCCCTCCGCAGGCAGCATGAGACGGTCATCCCCGGCGACCTGCCGCTCATCCAGGAGGTCACCACGACGCTGCGGGAGTGGTCCACCATCTGGCGGCAGCTCTACGTGGTGAGAGCCCTGGAACCCCAGCTGGACACGCGTCCATGGCTGCTCTGGGCCTTTTCTGTCCTGGCCGATGTGTGTCCTTCCCTCCCTCCCCCTCCCCCCTGTCCCTCCCCCCTCCGAACCTCAGAGGCAGACCTGGGACCAGGTGATCCCCAGGAAAGGCAGAGAAAGCAGCTTGGCTGGGATTCTGCTCAGCTTTGGGGGGGTTGTGTGCCCTTTGACCTGCTCTGTGTGGGGGTGCAGCTGTGTCTCACCTTCCTTGTGTGGGCAGAGGGAACAGGCTGCTTTGCTTTCCAGGGAGGACTGGGCAGTCCTGGTTGAGGGACCCTCAGTGTTTGTATTTTGTTCTCTTTTTTTTAAAAGTTTTTTTTATTTTTTAAATATATTTTATTGATTTTCTACAGAGAGGAAGGGAGAGGGATAGAGAGTTAGAAACATCAATGAGAGATATCGATCAGCCGCCTCCTGCTCGCCCCCTACTGGAGATGTGCCCACCACCCAGGTACGTGCCCTTGACCAGAGTCGAACCTGGGACCCTTCAGTCCGCAGACCGACGCTCTATCCACTGAGCCACACCGGTTCCGGCCGTATTTTGTTCTTAAAGGCAACAATCTGCCTTCCAAACGCAGTGGGTGCTCATGTAGGGCTTTGGTAGGAGACGATGACTATTTATTTTTTATTTTTTATTTTTATTTTTGGTCCCTCTCTGCTGGTATCCTTGGGGAAAACCGCTGAGCCTTGGGGATTTGAGCATGATGGGTAGAGGCGGGGGGTCGCCTCCATTCTGGCTCCTCGGTCCGTCTCAGCCGGTTGTGGGAAAAGTCTCCTTATTCATGCAGAGGGTTTGGGGCCGCGGCGTCTTCCATTTCCTGTTCCCGCGGGGCACAGAAATTCATATTGGCGAAGATTACCTTTGTTAGCCCTCATGTCTGTTCCAGCTGCTGCTGGCTTCTCATATGCTAATGCGGCCGGCTGAGAGCTGGGCCTTGCTGGGCCTGCAGTGCCAGGGTCCCCGGGACCTGGGCAGCTTCCTGAGATCCGCAGCTGTGCCAGGCGGGCTCCTCGGTTTCCTGCAAATGCACAGTAATAAGCGGTTGCTGTAATTGTTCCTCGAATGTTCTCCAAACCCTCGCTCTGCGCGGCGAGTTAGCTATATGAAATGTTTTGTGTAAATCGGAGCAATTTTGCCCTCGCCGTTTCACATTGGACTTGGCTGTTCTTAAACGAAATTACGCGGCCAAACAAACAGGAGTGGGTGCTGGCTCGTGTGTTAGTGGACACACTTTTTATTTTACTTCATTTATTTATTTTTAAGTATTTTTTATTGATTTTTTTTTTTTTTGGAGAGGCAGGGAGAGGGAGAGAGAGAAACATCTTGGAGAAACATCACAACATTGATCAGCTGCCTCCTGCCCGCCCCCTCCAGGCTGGGATGGAGCCTGCCACCAGGGCATGTGCCCTGACCAGAAATCGCAACAGGGACCTCCCTCCCAGTTCATAGGTCGACGCTGAACCCCTGAGCCACGTGGCCTGGGCCGTGGACCAGGTTTTAGCCATATCGCCCGGAAGCAGGCATTCCCCGTGGCTCCTTTGGTCTCCTTTTTAAAAACTTATGCAGTGGTACCTCGAGATATGAGTTTAATTCGTTCAGTAACCTTGAGGCGTGGGAAACTAGGAGACGCTCGAGTCGCGGTAAATTGGTGGGTCGTGTGCAGCCGGCCGATCCGCGCCATTACTCTATCTCAACTGTTGCTCGTATTTCAAAGCAAAAATCGCTCACTCGACGGCTCGTATCTCAGAAATCTCATATGTCAGGGCACTCGTATTTTGAGGTACCACTGTATTTGCCTTTTATGGACCTACATTTGTGGGGTTTGCACAAAGCCAAAGAGAAACGCCTGCAGTTTTACTTTTGTTTTTGTGTGATTGCTTTTTGCTCTACTCTGTGGCTGTAGACAACTTAGCCAAATGTGAAGGATCTTAGATATTGGCTGAGGCTTTAGAAAATGGGCCACGAGAATGAGTAAGAGAGGGACACAGTTTTTCAATGAACCATTCCTTTCGGCCGCTTAGTTTTTTCATTGAGTGAACGTCGGGATCATGCTCCCGAGCAGAGTTAAGGGGATGTTCGTGTGTTAGAGCAGTGGTTCTCAACCTGTGGGTCGCGATCCCTTTGGGGGTCGAATGACACTTTCACAGGGGTCGCCTAAGACCATCGGAAAACACAGGTATTTACATTATAATTCATAACAATAGCAAAATTACAGTTATGAAGTATGGTTGGGGGTCACCACAACATGAGGAACTGTATTAAAGGGTCGCGGCATTAGAAAGGTTGAGAACCACTGAGTTTGAGGGTGATGGAAGTGGGGAACGTGGGAATTCACTAGAAGGAGGTGAAATACTGTAAAAAGAGGGATGAAAGACTCAGAGATGTGGAGGAGACGTTGTTTTAACGGGTAGCCATGGTCCCATTTAAACTCTCTGTAGGGATCGTGGGTTTGGAATTTTACCTGCTCAGGTGTCACCCAGATTTCTTTGCACAGAAGGAACCACGGGGCCATTTCCCATTGGAGGGTCCCTCGTGTCCTTGGCCAGTTGACCTCTCGCAGGTGCAAAGCTGTGGCTCCTCTTAGTGCCGTCTCTCCCTTGGGATAGGTGGATGGTGGTCAGGAGTGTGAATCCTGCACCTTCTCTGCGTTTCCCTTGTGGCTTGTCCATTCAGAATCAGCTTCTTGCAGGAGCCTCCTGCCTGCGTGTGGGCAGGACCCCAGTGCTCTGCACAGGGCTGCCAGGATCTGCAGGCTCAGACGTACTCCGAAGGGTATCCAGAGCTGCCCAGTGGGGTTGGGGGGTGGGAGTGGGGGCAGGACAGCATTACTCCAGGGGGCTGGCCCTGAGGCTCTCAGGCACACCGGCTCTGGCCGGCCTGTGGATTCAGAAGTGCCTCGCCTGCAATGCAGACAGTGTTGAAGGTCACGCATTACTCTTTTCGTCTTTTAATCTTTGAGTGTCTGGTAGGAACCACATTCCATTTTATTTTTTTAATATACACACGGAGTGGCCAGAGGCTGATGATCATCTCTGAACGCATAATCATCTGCCCACTCAGTGTCTGTCCTATCTAATAAAAGGCTAATATGCAAACTGTTCCCTTCACCAGGAGTTCGACCAGCAGGCAGGCCTGCCAACTGCCCATGTCCCCTCCCTTCTTGCCAGGCTGGCCGGACCCCACCCATGCACAAATTCATGATGCACCGGGCCTTATATAATACACACACACACACACACACACACACACACACACGTTAAGTGGCCAGATTATTATTATGTGTTCAGAGAGCATCATAATCTGGCCACTCAGTGTATAGTTTTATCAATTTCAAAGAGAAGAAGGGAGAGAGAAATAGAAGCATCAGTGATGAGAGATCATCACTGATCGGCCGCCTCCTGCACGCGCCCATTGGGGATCTAGCCCACAACCCAGGCGTGTGCCCTTGACCAAGAATTGAACCCTGACCTCTTAGTGCACGGATTGACACTCAACCACTGAGCCAGGCCGGCGGGGCTAACGTGTCTTTTAATCGGACATACAGTGGTACCTCGAGATACGAGTGCCCTAACATAGGAGATTTTTGAGATACGAGCCGTCGAGCGAGCGATTTTTGCTTTGAAATACGAGCAACATTTGAGATAGGAGTAATTGAGTAGATCATCTGGCTGCACACGACCCACCAGTTTACCGAGACTCCAGCGTCTCATAGTTTCCCACGCCTCAAGGTTATGGAACGAATTAAACTCGTATCTCGAGGTTCCACTGTAGTTACATCCCATCATATCCAGCACTGGCTGCGTGTGTATTTGGGAAAACAGCACATCCCCCCCCCCCCCCATGCTGGGTCCTACGGGGGCGTTGACCTTGGCCGCTCTGCCCTCCCCGCGCAGCAAGACAACCGGGAGATGTTCCGGAGCGTGCGGCACATGATCTACGACCTCATCGAGTGGCGGTCGCAGATTCTCTCCGGGACGCTGCCCCAGGACGAGCTCAAGGAGCTGAAGAAGAAGGTCACTGCCAAGATCGACTACGGAAACAGGTGTGTTCACTGGGGAGCTGATTTCACGCTCAGGTGATCCGTGTGCGCGCGATAACATCGACCGCAGCCCTGAGGAGAGTAAGATCGTATTTTATCGCCGAGCCGAACTTCTAACGGCCAGGCGGAGGCGGCGGAGGCGCGGGTTTTCTTGGCAAAGGGAGGGGCTGCTGATTTCAGTTGCATCTCGAACACCGGGGTTTCCCGAGTCCAGCAGAACCCTGTTCTTCTCTCCAGGACGCTGGGGCGAGAGGGTCTGACCTGTTCTAGATATAGGATCTTTTTATTTAAAAAAAAAATAAATATATATATATATATTAAAATGTATATTTATATTTATATATATATATATTAAAAATATATTAAAATATATATATTTTTTTTTTATTGACTTTTTACAGAGAGGAAGGGAGAGAGATAGAAAGTCAGAAACATCGATGAAAGAGAGACATCGATCAGCCGCCTCCTGCACGCCCCACTGTGGAGATGTGCCCACAAGCAAGGTACATGCCCCCGACCGGAATCGAACCCGGGACCCCTCAGTCTGCAAGCCCATGCTCTATCCACTGAGCCAAACTGGTCTCGGCATTTTTTTTATTTTAATATATTTTATTGATTTTCCACAGAGAGGAAGGGAGAGGGATAGAAAGTTAGAAACATCGATGAGAGAGACACATCCATCAGCCGCCTCCTGCACACCCTCCCCTGGGGATGTGCCCGCCACCAAGGTACATGCCCTTGACTGGGAATCGAACCTGGGACCTTTCGGTCCGAAGGCCGACGCTCTATCCACTGAGCCACACCAGTTTCGGGTAGATACAGGGTCTTTGACATTGTCACGTGGAACCCCTTTCCTGGCCCCCTGCCTGAAAGGCCCACCCTGTGGGAGCCCCGGTCTTACTTTCCAGGAGAGCCTCATTGTATGTATTTCCAGGTTACATGCCGTGACCGCCTGTCTGGCTGGCTGCAGGGAGCCGCCAGGGCACATTATGCCGTGAACAGTGCCTCTCTGGAAGGTGTTTCCCCAGGGCATTTGCTGCTTTGCTAGGAAACACGGTCTCGGGAGGACGGTCTTTGGCCCGAGGGGGAGCTGGCATGCACCTGTCCTTTCCCAAGAGCACGCAGCTCTGAGGCCGTTCTTCAGGGGAAAAACCACATAAAATAGAATCACGGTTCCGCAAGTGTGATTCTAAAGCGGCTTCCGGGGAAACATTTGGCAGAAGCCAGCTGATTAAAGTCAAGGGCCCTCTTTCTAGGAAAAGGCATGTACCTGCCGAGCACACAGTTCTGCATATGACATCGTGGGCGGTCCCAGCCCCTTGCCTTCGGTGGGACAGGCTAGAGTAGCGGTTCTCAACCTTCCTAAGGCCGCGGCCCTTTAAGACAGCTCCTCATGGGGTGGTGACCCCCAACCATAAAATTATTTCCGTTGCTACTTCATCACTGTAGTTTTGCTACTGTGATGAACTGTAATGTAAATATCTGATAGGCAGAATGTATTTTCATTGTTACAAATTGAACATCATTAAAGCCTAGGGATTCATCACAAAAACAATATGTAATTACATATTGTGAAATATTTATTTCTCATTACAAATAAATGAAATTTTTTGTCTTGAATCGTGGTGTAGCATGGGTAACAGTCTTCCTAGGACAACAGTAAACGACATGGTTACACTTTGCGACACCGAGGAGCGGTGTGTTGGTTCCTAAGACAAAGGAAAATAGGTGTTTTCCGCTGGTCTTAGGCAACCCCTGTGAAAGGGTCGTTCGACCCCCAAAGGGGTCGTGACCCACAGGTTGAGAACCGCTGGGCTAGAGTCTCTGGTTCAGCTAAGATGCCCCTTGCCAGTGATTTGGAGCCTCTGAGCAGGGGCTGCTGAGAATGCTGCCACGGATGGGTGGCAGGAGGCAGCGGTACGGCCGGCCCCTTCCTGGGCTGGCACCGGGCATTCTGGGAGGAGTGTGGGTGACGCCAGGAAGGGGTCCTGGCTCGGAATCCAGGCTCTGGGCCCTGCTAGCTGGCTCTCTGAGTTGCAGTGCCCAGTGCCCTCCTTTGCGAAGTGGCGCGGGCCATTGCCCTTGGCAGGAGGTGGTGAGGATTGGGGACAGGGTGGGTGTCACAGCAGGTGGTCACCGGCCTCGGTCTCCGCTCCTCAGGGTGCTGGTTCTGGGTGGGGAGCAGGGTGGACCAGGACCTTCAGGCCAGGCCTCAGCCCTGATGCTTTTCTCTGAAGGCGTGTTAGGAAAAGTCCGAGCCCGCGGTCCGTGTGCCTGACGTTCTGAGTGTTCTTGTTCTTCCAGAATCCTCGACCTGGACCTGGTGGTGAGGGACGAGGATGGGAACATCCTGGATCCGGAACTTACCAGCACCATCAGCCTCTTCAGGGCTCACGAGGTGGCGTCGAAGCAGGTGGAGGAACGGCTGCAGGAGGAAAAGGTGTGTGCAGCCCTCTGCCGTCTGCCACGCACCGCTGGGCGCCGGCTCCCAAGGCCATTTCAGCTCCAACTAGTCCGACGCGGGCCCAGCCAGGCCTGGCACTGAGAACTCCCACATGTCCGGGGTTTGGCGCAGGCATAAACACACCGAGGTACTGATGGTCTAGAACAGCGGTTCTCAACCTGTGGTTCGAGACCCCTTTGGGGGGGGTCGAACGACCCTTTCACAGGGGTCGCCTAAGACCATCGGAAAAGGCAGATATTGACATCACGATGCATCGCAGTAGCAACATGTCACGGTTGGGGGTCACCACCCCATGAGGAACTGGATGCAAGGGTCGCAGCCTTAGGAAGGTGGAGAACCACTGGCCTAGAAGGACTCCATCCCTCTGAGGGTGCAGGGGTGTGAGCGGGCAGGGCCTATTTATGTTTATTATTTACTTATTTCTTTTTAAAATACGTTTTTATTGATTTCAGAGAGAGAGGGAAGGAGAGGGAGAGAGCGAAACATCGATGAGAGAGAGACATCCATCGGCTGCCTCCGGCACGCCCCCTACTGGGGATGGAGCCCGTGACCTGGGCCTGTGCCCTGATTGGGAATGGAACCGGGGACCTCTTAGTTCCTTGGTTGGTGCTCAACCACTGAGCCACACCAGCGGGGCAGGGGGATACAGGATGCTAATGACACTGACTTTGTTCCCACCTCCTGGGAACGACACTCGATTCTGCCCAGCCTCCTGGCTGCGTGCAGGGGCGACCTTTTAAGCTGGACGAGGGCAGGGGACACACGTCCTCGTGACCATTCTCGTCGTCGGTGGCCTTCGCGGCATTCTGCGTGTAGAGGAGGTGTTCCGAGGTCCGAGAAATGATGGCGTCTTGGGAGGAAACACTCCGTCTGCACCCCGATGGCTGTGGCTGGTACCCGGGGTGCTGACCTGTTCGGCTGGCTACACGCTGCTTCTGAGAACTCGGGGACCAGGAAGTGCCTGGGCCGAGCTGTGCTGACGGGTTATGCCCGGCTTTCTGCTCTCTGGGGGAGATGAACAAAAGAGCGAGGGTGGCCGAGACCGGTGTGGCTCAGTGGATAGAGTGTCGGCCTGCGGACTGAAGGGTCCCGGGTTCGATTCCAGTCAAGGCGGCATAGACCTTGCTTGTGGGCACATCTCCAGTGTGGGGCGTGCAGGAGGCGGCGGATCGATGTCTCTCCCTCATCAATGTTTCTGACTTTCTATCCCTCTCCCTTCCTCTCTGTAAGAAATCAATAAAAAATATATATTAAAAAAAGAGAGAAAGAGAGAGAGCGAGCGAGCAAGGGTGTCGCTAATGTCCACTCTCCCCTCTGCCCCCACCTCCAGTCCCAGAAGCAGAACATGGACATCAGCCGGCAGGCCCGGTTCGCTGCCACGCCCTCGCTGGCCCTGTTCGTCAACCTCAAGAACGTGGTGTGCAAGATCGGCGAGGACGCCGAGGTGCTCATGTCCCTCTACGACCCCGGCGAGTCCCGCTTCATCAGGTTCGTGACGGGCCGACGCCGGCCCAGCACCTCGGAGCCGTCCCCGTGTCTTACTCCTGCCAAGAGCCCTGGGGGACCCCGAGGCCAGGCTCCCCCCTCCAGCAAGCGGCTGACCCCTGCTCTCCAGGGACTGTGGTGGCAGGCAGCCCGGGCTCTCAGCCAGCGCCAGCTTTCTCCTGCACACGGGTACTTTTTCCTGAAATATCTTTATTGATGTCAGAGGAAGGGAGATGGGGAGGAGAGAGAGAGAGAGATATCCGTGGTGATGAGAGAGAACCATCCATCGGCTGCCTCCTGCAGGCCCCCTACTGGGCATCGAGCCTGCCACCCGGGCATGTGCCCTGACCGGGAATCGAACGCTGACTTCCTGGTTCATAGGTTGACGCTCAACCACTGAGCCACAACGGCCGGGGGCTTTGTGGGTCTTTTTGATTGGAGGGAGAGCTTCAGTCTTGCAAAGTCTCAAGGACCCAGCGACCCGAGATGGAAGTCACCCTTGTTTCCTGTGCTCCTGGGGGTGATAGACACAGTGTCCCCACTCCCATCCTCCTCTTCGCCTTTATGTTCGAACTTTCCCTCTTGGTGATAGTCCCCGGGGTCTCTGACCTCCTGTGCTTTCTCCGAAACTATTGATCGAACGGAGGCAGGGCCTGGACCGGGGCCTGCCCCTGGAGGCTGCCAGTTCAGCGCGATGGAGGGAAGTGCAGGAAACCCCGTCTGCCAGCCGTCCTTGCTGGCGGGTCCTCTCCTTCCATTTCCTGCCTTTCCTCAGCGTGCCTGGCTGTCTGTCCCGGTGGAAAGAATGATGGTCTGAGTTACATGTGAAGCACGTGTGTGTGTGTGTGTAAAACTCAGGTGTCGTCACGCGTGTTACTCCACGTTTGGAAAGGGAATGTGCCCCAGAAACAGGACACGTGAGTGGGTTTCGCGCTCAGTTCATAGTCGGGCTTTGCTGCTCCAGACAGAGGCTCCTCCCGGCTTCTCAGGACCTGAAATAACGCAGTGTTTATTTCCCACCACAAATGAGGGAGAGGGGATTTCAGGTTAAAAAGTGTTTGTATTGATTTTAGAAAGACAGGAGGAAAGAGCAGTAGAGAGAGAGAAACATCGGTGAGAGAGAGAGAGAGAGAGATTGATGGGCTCCCTCCTGTATGCCCCTTGTTGGTGATGGAGCTGGGGCAGGGGCCCGGCCTGGGAATCGAACCAGGGACCTCTGGGTTCAGGGGTCACCACACCACCGCTGAGCCACCGTGGCCGGTGGAATGGTGATGGTAGACGGAGTCATTCTCGATGATTGAGAACTAATAGCAGCTGAGAGGCCATTTCAGCAGCTCCTGTGTGGTGAGACCCTCGACGCCGGGGGTGGAGCCCGCCCCAGGGTTTGGAGGGGGGGACCTCATATGCCCCCGTGGGCCGACGCCCCTCTTCCCCGTTAGCGGGTCGGCAGCTGTCCGTGGCTTTGATGCTTCTGAATCCTGCGGGTGTCGGCTCTGCGAACCTCCGTGGTATTAAGTATACGCCAACGTGGCTGCTAGCGTTGGAAAGATTAACTTGCTTTTTTCTATCTTTCCCGTTTCCAGCGAAAACTACCTGGTCCGCTGGTCCAGTTCAGGATTGCCGAAGGACATCGACCGGTTACATAATCTGCGAGCCGTTTTCACCGTAAGTGCACCCGGCCATGTTGGGAAGCCCCGCTCCTTGTTCTGCTGACTGTGTTGAATGACCCCTCTGACCTCTGACCCCTCTAACCTCTGACCCCTCTGACCTCGGCCCATGGTTCTTGGGATGCCCATCAGACACGATCATCTCATCATCATGACACCCTTCCTGGAAGTCCTCTAGGTCCCTACCCTGTTTCCCCGAAAATAAGACAGTGTCTTATATTAACTTTTGCTCTCAAAGAGGCGCTAGGTCTTATTTTCAGGGGATGTCTTATTTTCCAATGAAGAAGAATGCTTTACACATTTATTGTTGAACAAAAATAAAAAAGGACATTAATGACCTGTCTACAGTACGGTAGTCATTGTCATCACAAACCAACTCCCTGATGGGCCGCAGCGCAGCCGGAGCTGTTTAGGCCGTGCGAGGTCTCTTTAAATCAGGAGTCAGATGCCTCCTGACGGTGGCTTCGGGGGCCTTCTATTCCGGGGAGGCCTGATGTTTGGGGGAGGCCTTATCATCAGGGAGGTCTTATTTTTGGGGGGGATTTGCCTTCTATGACAGCGAGAGGCAACACTGGAAGTAGGTCTTGTTTTCGGGGGAGGTCTGACTTTCGGGGAAACAGGGTAGCATCCCGCAGCATCCCCAGAACAAAGCCCGACGGCGTTACCAGCACCGGTCTCTCCCCGGGGGCTCAGGTGCCCCTGCCGCGGGCTGACTCTGGTGGTCCGGCTCCTTGTGGTCCTGAACCACTGAGTGAGCGCCAGCAGCCGCTCCGAAAGGCGCCTCTGTGCCTCTTTCCTTCTGTCCGTCCCGGCGGAAGCCGCCTCGAGAGGCGGGGCTCCGGGTAACGCACGGAAACCCTCTCTTCCTAGGACCTCGGCAGCAAAGACCTGAAACGGGAGAAGATCAGCTTCGTGTGCCAGATCGTGCGCGTGGGCCGCATGGAGCTGCGGGACAACAGCACACGGAAGCTGACCTCGGGCCTGCGGCGGCCCTTCGGCGTGGCCGGTAAACGGGCTGGTCCTCGCGGGTCTCATGGGCGTCGCTCTGGCCCCGGAGGGAGCTGTGGGGGACATTGCGTGGGTCGGCTCTTCCGTGGGAGAGAAAGTGACCTGTCCTCTCCCCGGGCTTTCCCAGCCAGGGGCTGCGCAGGGAGCCGCCCTCGGGTGGCGCTCCCACCAGGTTTTAAAGGGGCCTCCTCTCCCGGGGGCAGCCTGGCCCTCCTGCTCAGCTTAGGGGCAGCCTGGCCTGGGAGGTGGGCAGGTCTCTGGGTCTGGCGTTGGGGGACGGGGGTGGGGTGGGGTGGGGAGCTGAGGAGGGAGTTGGCAGCGAGTGGTCAGCGGCCAGGGCAGTGGTTCTCAACCTGTGGGTCGCGACCCATCTGGGGGTCGAATGACCCTTTGACAGGGGTCGCCTAAGACCATCAGAAAACACAGATATTTACATTACGATTCATTAACAATAGCAAAATGACAGTGATGGAGTAGCAACGGAAATAATTTTATGGGTGGGGGACACCACCACATGAGGGACGGTATTAAAGGGTAGCGGCGTTAGGAAGGTTGAGAACCACTGGGCCAGGGGGACACCGGTCCCTGCGCGTGTCTGTTCTGCCCGTCCTTGTGGTGGTGGCTCAGCAGGAGGGGGAGCTGACCGGTCCAGGCACCTCTGCCACTTTGCCTCTGGCTGTCCCTCATCTCTCACGTTTGTGTGGGGGTGGAAGGAGTGGTTGTGGGCGGTGTCCCTGCTGAGGACACAGATATTTACATTACGATTACATTACGACAGGCTGAGGCCTGTCCTCGTGCTTCCTGTGAACCTGGACATTCAGGGCATGTGTCTGTGGGCAGAGTTCTACTTTCTTTTCTGATCTCAGAGAGGAAGGGAAGAGAGAGAGAGAGAAACATCCCTGATGAGGGAGAACCACTGATGGGCTGCCTCCTGCACGCCCCCTTGTGGGGGTGGAGCCCGCAACCTGGGCCTGTGCCCTTGACCGGAATCGAACCTGCAGTCCTCTATCCACAGAGCCACACCGGCCTAGTGGCCGAGTTCTTTCTCCAGGGCAGGCGGCTGGGTTTCTCCGAGGACAGCGGGGGGACCTTCCTTGCCTCGCTGCCCTGGGAGCCCCACACCCGTGGGGCCAGGGGTGTCAGAGGACGGAACCCCTCTTCCCAGCAGGGACATGGCAACTCGGGGGCCGGGAGAGAATTCCGCCACCCAGCTCACCCTGCTGCTCGTCCGCAGACGCTCTGATTGTCTTTGTGTGTTTTTCCCTGATGCGGGCAGGTAAGCACACCCGCCTCTGTCTGTTCTTGTCCCCAGTGATGGACGTCACGGATATAATAAACGGGAAGGTAGACGACGAGGACAAGCAGCACTTCATCCCGTTCCAGCCGTAAGTATGAGCGGCGGCCGCGTCCTCAGCCAGCGGGGCCTGCGGAGGGCGTGCGCTCTTAGTAATCATCCTCACGAGCGGGGTGGCCTCTTGTGAAATAGCGAAAAGCCCATGTAGTCGCTGCCGTCGCACGTGGCGTTTTGGTAGCCAGACTCCAGCCCTGGGTTCGAGGTGGGTCCTGCGGGTGGAACACTCCACGGGTGATCCTGGGGCCGCCTGATCACACAGGACACGCAGAGTTACGATGCCCTCCATCTGAGCGCGGACCTTTCTGTCTGTCGTTGATTTATTCTCGGTCCCATTCACGTTCTCAAAACACAGCCTTTAAAATGCATCACCAGAGGCTGCTGTTCTGCAAAAATCAGACCCACCCAGAGAACAGGGATGCTCTCCTGAGCGAGGACCCGCACCTCCCCCCGGACTCCCACTCCCACCCACCCCCGTATCTCCCGGTGGCTCGGCGGCCTGGGTCCGCACCCACTTGGCAGGATGTGTCTGGTTTGGATACCTGTCTGCAGAGGCGGGTGTTGGGGAGGCACCTGGAGGAGAGGCGTTCAGTTGATTCTCCGGTGTCAGTGGTTCTCAACCTTCCTAAATCCGCGACCCTTTAATATAGTTCCTCATGTGGTGGTGACCCCCAACCATACTTCATAACTGTAATTTTGCACTTCATCACTGTAATTTGGCTATTGTATTGAATTATAATGTAAATGCCTGTGTTTTCCAATGGTCTTAGACGACCCCTGTGAAAGGGTCGTTCGACCCCCAAAGGGGTCGTGACCCACAGGTTGAGAACCACTGTCCGGTGTGAAGGTCCATCTCGTAGAAAAGCTGAAAGGCCTGGTGTGATTTCCCGGGAGGTGAAGGGGAGAGGGTGCCCAGGGAGTGGGGAGCAGCCACTCTGCGGGCAGCCCTGCCCCTCAGACGGGGGCCCAGAGGGGAGGAGCGATGAGGATGGGCGGGGCCACGTGCCAGAGATGGCTTTCCCGTTGTGAACTCCCGGTGTGAACTCCCGGTGTGAACTCCCGGTGTGAACTCCCTGAAGAACAGTTGATGCCAGGGAGAGCTGGGCATAGGACTGGCCCTAGGTTCTGTCTCTTCTCCTCTTTCCTGGTTTGGTGTCAGTGGCCTCATGCTAGGACAGGTTTATGTAGAAGTTGCCTCCTGTCTCCAGGTGCTGGCTGCGGGGGTTTTGCAACAGGTGGGGGGCTGCAGGAGGCTGTCCTGGGCTGGGGTGCGGTGGGCTCTGCGGGCAGCGATCTGGGCGGGCAGCGTCCGGAAGCCCGGCTCTGCAGACGGCTCTTCGGGGTTGGGTGGGGGGTGGTTCCGATAAGAGCATCTCCCCCCACCGGAGGCCAGCGTCATGTGTGGCTTCTGTGTTCCTGTCCACCAAAGCCACCACCTGCATGCGGGCTATGTCAGCGAATGGAAATGAACTAGTTACATACTCAGTCACACGGTCCCTGCTAACGTGTCCATTGCGGCGTGAGGCTGTGGTTGCCGTCGGGGCCAGCGGAGATACGGGGCACATCTCCGTCATTGCAGAGTATTGCACGGGGCGCAGCTGCTCTGGAATCACACCCAGCGCATCTCTGCACAATCTGGACGTTTCCTTCATGCACGGGTGGGGGGGGGGTGCATTCCTTATTGAACACAGGCAGCTATGGAGGTAAAATACAAGACACACCGCGATAAGACGATAATATTAAGCCGCTTCCTTCGTCTATGGGAAGAGTGCAACCCAGTTCTCTTATTTTATTTTTTTGTAAATATGTTTTTATTGCTATTTAGAGCAGCGGTTCTCAACCTGTGGGGGTCGAACGACCCTTTCACAGGGGTCACCTAAGACCATTGGAAAATGCAGATACTTAAATTATGATGCATCACAGTAGCAAAATTTCATGGTTGGGGGTCACCACCACATGAGGAACTGTATGCAAGGGTCGTGGCCTTAGGAAGGTTGAGAACCACTGATTGAGAGAGAGAGAGAGAGAGAGAGAGAAAGAGAGAGAGAGAGAGAGAAGGAAGGATAGAGAGACTCACTGATCGGCTGCCTCCTGCATGCCCCCTACTAGGGAGTTAGCCCGAAACCCAGCGTGAGCCCTGGCCAGGAACGGAACCCGTGAGCTTTTGGTTCATGGTTCGACGCTCAGCCGGCCTGGCTACCCAGCTCTCTCTCCAAGGCCGTTGTGGATGTGAGACTTCAGAGCGTCTCGAGGCCCAGGTGTAGCAGTTAGTGGGGATTCCCCACCGCCTGCCCGTGCCTCTGGGAAAAGTAGAGGAAAAAAGAGCAAAACGCGGGTTTCCGGTTGAAACGTCACGGGGTTGGATTCCTCGTGGTGGACGCCCCGACCTCAGGGTCCCTGGGACGTGTCACCGGCTCCGAGAGCCGGCGCAGTGCCCCCGTCTTTCCCTGTCTTTTAGCGAGACCCCCCCACTTCAGAAAACATTATCTCAGGGCGCGTGCTCTTGCTGTTAAGTTGAAACTCCCGGCTCCATTAAAGGCAGGCTGATCACGTCCAGATTGATATTTGCAGCCGCGGGAGCAAGCAGCAGCCCGCTTTCAGGAGCAAAACAAGCGACGAATGCCCGCTCTTGGGGAAATGCATGCTAATGAAACCGCCTTTTTTTTCTTTCTCTCCATTAAAACTGATTTATTATGTGGCAGGGTGAGTTTAGGGAAGGGAAGCACAGTCCATCTCTCTCTCTCTCTCTCTCTCTCTCTCTGTCTGGTCACTTGGCAAAGTCAGTGTAAACCAGTCCTCAGCCCTCCCGGGGAATGGGGGGCTCAGAGATGAATCGCACTCGTCGCCGGTTCTAGAAATGATGTTGAGCGTTAACGCACGCGATGTATATTTCCCCGCTCGTTACGCGGTGTCCCCGCTGTGCCACGCCGCCTGTCTCTCTGCGCTCGGCGGCTCGTTTGTATTTATTCGCCGGGTTCTGGCGCAGCGTTTATGAAAACCGTGGATGGGCTCCATTCGTACTTATTACGATTTTTTTTTTTTATCCTCACCCGAGGATATTGTTCCCATCGATTTTGAGAGAGAACGGAAGAGAGGGAAGAGGCGGGGGGAGGGAGAGAGAGACATGGATGTGCGTGAGAGCGATGCATCGATTGGTTGCCACCCACACATACACACACACACACACACACACACACACACACCGGGACCCAGGCCGGGGATCGAAACCACAGGCAAGGTCTG
This sequence comes from Lasiurus borealis, assembly GCA_004026805.1. NCBI lineage: Eukaryota > Metazoa > Chordata > Mammalia > Chiroptera > Vespertilionidae > Lasiurus > Lasiurus borealis. The sequence continues at coordinate 28,525 of PVJN01008665.1, read as the reverse complement.
AACCCCTTGACCGGGGATGGGGAACCTTCGACCTTGGGGTCCACAGGCTGACACTCACCGCTGAGCCCTGCCAGTCAAGGCTCACGTTCATGAGGACGCCATGATTTCCCTTTCTGGGATGGTTGTGGGATTCTCTCAAGACAGTGCCTTTCTTCTCACATCGAGTACACGGCCTTTGGGGCACCACCCACAGGATGCCCACCCAAGCTTCCTAAGGATTTAGGTGGTAGGGATCCTTTAAAAAACAAACAAAAATCTCCATCTTGGCGTTTTCCCTTCGAACCACCTGCCCCTTGACCTACGCTAGGCTTCAGAATGAGGGACATGGAGGAACTGCCCACACGTTTTCCTTGGGGTGAAATGCCATCCCGCTGCATACTTTCCGATCAGTCCCCCTTTTTACTGCTGAGGAGAGGGGGGTAGGGAGTGTGGGTCTGGCGCCCGCTCATTTCCCGGGGAGAGAGGGTCGGCCCCTTGGCTTTACCTTTCTCCTGCGGTTCAGCACCTCCTGATCGATGCTCTTCCCTGTCTCTCTTGTCACCTATCCTGTCCTCTGTCGTGCGTGCACTCGTGCCGGCTCTCTCGCACCTGGCGACGCTGACCTCTCGTGTTTCCCTTGTTACCGTGACCTCCGGGTCTCCGTGCCCCCTTGTCTCCTGTGGTCTTGGTCGTCCCGTGCCCTCCAGGCTCGCGTTGGACGACGCCATTCGACACAAGCCGCTGAACATGTCATCCCGTTTTTCACCCAGGGTGGCAGGGGAGAATGACTTCCTTCAGACTGTTATAAACAAAGTCATTGCTGCCAAAGAAGTCAACCACAAGGGCCAAGGTACGTGCTCTGCCGCTTTGTGTCTGTGAATTACTGTCCGCGGGCTTGGGTTCGGAGAGCGACGTGCGGTCTGCGTTTGGTTTGGTGACGATCATGACGAGGCTGATGGTAAGAGTGGTGATAAAGAGAGAATGATGAAGGCGATGACAGTGGTGGTGGTGGAGGTGATGATGATGAAGAAGAAAAAGGTGGTAAGGACGATGGTGGGGATGATGGTGGTGATCATGTGAGGGGAGGAGGAGGAGAATGGTGATGAGAGTGATGGTGGTAATGGTGACCAGGAGGAGGAAGAAGAGGATGTGATGATAGTGATGGTGATGTTGATAGTGGTGATGATGATGGTGGTGATGATGATGATCATGGTAGTGATGATGGAAATGATGATGGTGATGATGGTGATGAGGTGATGGTGGTGATGGTGATGATGGTGGTGATGGTGATGGTAGTGATTATGGGAAGGAGAAGGAGGAGGAAGAGAGATGTGATGATAGTGATGATGATGGTGATGGTGGTGATGATGATAGTGATGGTGGTGATGATGATGGTGATGGTGGTGATGGTGATGATGATGGTGATGGTGGTGGTGATGGTGATGGTGGTGATGGTGGTGATGATGATGGTGGTGATTATGGGAAGGAGAAGGAGGAGGAGGAGAGATGTGATGATAGTGATGATGGTGGTGATGGTGGTGATGATGATGGTGATGGTGGTGATGATGATGGTGATGGTGGTGATGATGATGGTGATGGTGGCGATGATGATGGTGATGGTGGTGATAATGGTGGTAATGGTGGTGATGATGATGGTGATGGTAGTGATGGTGGTGATGATGATAGTGATGGCGGTGATGATGATGGTGGTGATGATGATGATGGTGGTAATGATGATGGTAGTGATGATGATAGTGATGGTGGTGATGATGGGAAGGAGAAGGAGGAGGAGAGATGTGAGTGATGATGATGGTGATGGTGGTGGTGATGATGGCAGCTGGGATAACATCTGTAGTCGTTTGCCTGAAGAACAGCATGATGGAGGTTTTCTTGCCCATCACCCATGTAAGCACGGCTAAGAGCCCCCTTCCGTGACGTGAGGGTCGGGCAGAGTGGGGAACAGTGAACCCTTTGGAAGGCAGAGGTGATGAGACTAGAAGCGAGGCAGTCGCTGGCCTTCCTCACTCTTACCCAGCCGCTCTTCATCCCGGTCGTTTTTACAAGCCCTCGGTGGCCTCGGGGAGCGCGTAGACAGTAGCTGTCTCAGCTGTTATCTCACTCGCTGCGGAGAGAAACACGAGACACTCCACGCAGCCCACCTCCGCGCAGGCTCCTGGCGCAGCAGCGTTCCTGGCCGTGTCGCCCACTTTGTTTTCTGAGACGCCTCCCCCTTAACCGCCCCTTCTCCCCTTCTTCCCCCCGAGATCTCGGGCTCATTTGCCCTCCTTCCCCTTCAGTGTTGTGCTTCCCGCCGCCCGCCTACCCCTCATCATTTTTAATCCCACGCTGACAGGCTCCCAGCAGCTGCCCTCCTGTTGGCAGAGGCAATGAATCAATCGCCTCTGCTGGTGACAGCTGGCACCCGGCGGACGGGGCCCCCGGAAAACAACTGTTGACCCAGGCCCTGCCCAGCGAGGGGAAGCCACCTTCAGAGCCCTCCGCCCGAGGCTGCTCCTGGCCCCCGGGAAGTCCCCCTCTCAGTCCCGGAGGAGATGCAGACTCTCCCTGCACGCCTGGCGCTCTGAGAGCAGCCCCGCTGCATCGTCTGGCGAGCTGTGGCAGTAACTGCTAAGGGACAGTCGCCTTGACTCACGTCACCTTGCTCGAAGGGAGAGTGTGAGCTGGTCTGGCAGCCCACCCTCTGCGGTAGAGGGACCTTGCTTCTCTTGGTGTGAACTACCGCCTCCCTGGCGAACATCCATGGAACAAAAACGCCAGCCCCAGCGGCATGATATGTAATCTCTCTACACAGCCTCTTTTTTTTAAAAAAGAAACAAAACATTTTATTGATTTCTCACAGAGAGGAAGGGAAAGAGATAGAGAGTTAGAAACATCAATGAGAGAGAAACATTGATCAGCCGCCTACTGTACACCCCCTACTGGGGATGTGCTCGCAACCAAGGTACATGCCCTTGACCGGAATTGAACCTGGGACCTTTCAGTCCGCAGACCGACACTCTATCCACTGAGCCAAACTGGTTAGGGCCCTCTTTTTATTTTTAAAGTTGGTCTCTGGGGTGGGCTCAGGCATTTGTATTTTAAAAATATGTTTGTATTGGTTTTTAGAGGTAGAGGAAGGGATAGCGGGAGAAAGATAGAAACATGGATGAAAGAGAAACATCATCCGTCGCCTGCCTTCCACAGACCCCAGGCATGTGCTTTGACCAGGAATTGAACCGTGACTTCCTGGTTCATAGGTGTGGGCTCAGCCATGAAGCCCCCATCATCATCACTACCCCCTCCGCTTCCCCATCACCATCCTCATCATCTTCACCATCACCACCACCGTCACCATCCTCATCATCTCCATCTCCACCACCACCACCAATGTCAGGCAGAGCCATGTTGAGCTGACCCCGGAGTCATGTCCTCACAGCCCTTGGAAAACCAATGGCAGCTTTTCCCCTGAAGCCGCTGTTAGCATGGTGCCAGGCTCCTGGATGCCTAGGCTCTCCTGCTCGTAGGGTCCTCCATGCTGATGAACTTGGACTATTCCAGTCACAGGAAGAGCGGTGCTGGCTCGCAGGCCATTTCTAGGAGCAAGGACCTCAGCCTGCCTCTGTCTGTCTCACTGGAACAGTGGCCCAAACCTGGGACCCCACACAGGCCTTGGCGCTGGTACCGGGGCCCAAATTCCGTGAGCCCCAGAGCAAAGGGCATCCCGGGTCACAATGAGAGCCGAGAGCCGAGCGCGTTCCCTGGTTTCTCAAGGAGAACCGGGGCCTTAAACCAAAAGGCACTGGGGCCAGGTCGGCCTCACCGTGGAAGCGAGCATTCGTCGGGGCTTCCCTGCCCCAGTGCATTCTGGGGGAATGGAGAGGGCCGTGGCGTGGGAGGCACTGCCCAGAAGTAGCTGCTCCCTGCTGGGCTGGCCCCGTAGCTGTGTGTGTGTCGTCAGAAGTGACCGGGCTTGCCTGTCGCCTGCCCGTCAAGTCTCAGCTCCGAAGTGTGGGCGCTGGGGGCAGGGGAAGGGGAGTGCTCTCCACCAGGGACCCGAGTCTCCCTCTCCCCCCCACTCCTTGGTTCTCGCTCGCACCCTCCTCCTCTGCGTGCCTCTCTCGGCCCCGGCCTTTTTAGGTTGTACATCAACGTGTGTCTTTGTCCCGTTGACCACGTCTTCTATGTTCAGTTGAGATGGTTCTGAACCTGAAGACCGCAGAGGTGCTGGGCGATTCCTGTGGACAGAGCGCTCTCCCACCCCCTGGACATCCGCTCCTATTGTTTTAGATAGAACGTATGCCGGCTCCTTTTCTCTTTAATCCTCGCCGAGGATGTGTTTATTCTTTTTTAAAAAAATATATATATTTTATTGATTTTTCACAGAGAGGAAGGGAGAGGGATAGAAAGCTAGAAACATCGATGAGAGAGAGACATTGATCAGCCACCTCCTGCACGCCCCCTACTGGGGATGTGCCCGAAGTCAGGATACATGCCCTTGACCGGAATCGAACCTGGGACCTTTCAGTCTGTAGGCCGACGCTCTATCCATTGAGCCAAACTGGTTTCGGCGATAATGTGTTTATTCTGAGAGACACAGAAGAGAGAGAGAGAGAGAGGAAGAGAGAGAGAGGAAGAGACATCCCTGATAGAGAAACATTAATCCACTACCTCCTGCCCGCCTCATGCTGGGGATCGGGCCTGCAACCCAAACACGTGCCCTGATCGGGCATCAAACTGGCAACCACTTGGCACCTGGGACAGAGCTCAGCCACTGAGCCACACCTCCCGGCCCCCCTGACATCTCTTGATATGGCACTTGGGGTCCCACGTAGCTGAACAATCTGGGAGCCAGCAGGCCAGGCCCCACAGCCTCAGGGGCAGAGCCCCACTGTGCCAGCCACAGTGCCAGCCTCCCTTCCGCCCTGTGGGGCACCGTCCTGGGAACGGTTGGGAGCTCAGCAGCCTCTGCTCTGGAGGCCCCTGCCAAGCGGGGGAGGGGGTGTATCCCTGCTGATCAGACGCAGGTGGTTCCCAGGCCAGCCT
>PVJN01008665.1:0-14390 GCA_004026805.1 Lasiurus borealis | reverse complement strand
TCAGACTTCGGACTGGAAGGTCCCAGGTTTGATTCCGGTCAAGGGCATGTGCCTTGGTGGCGGGCACATCCCCAGTAGGAGGCGTGCAGGAGGCGGCTGATCGATGTCTCTCTCTCATTGATGTTTCTGACTTTCTATCCCGCTCCCTTCCTCTCTGCAAAGTGAAGTGACGGGAGAGGCTGCCTCCTGCCGGGACCTGCTGTCCGTCCCAGGGTTTAGGGAGGTGTCCACACCCCAGGAGTCACCTGTGGTGCTCTGAGAGCAGATGATGTACAGGAGCCCCTTAGGTGGGGTGTCAGGAACTGCTCTCGTTAACGTGGATTGACTGAAAGGAGTCAGGACATCCTTAGAATAAACAGTTTAGCCCAGTGGTTCTCAACCTGTGGGTCTTGACCCTTTGGGGGTCGAACGACCCTTTCACAGGGGTCGCCTAAGACCATCAGAAAACACCTATTTCCCATGGTCTTAGGAACCAACAGACCGCTCCTTGGTGTAGCAACGTGTAGCAAGATACTAGTTTACTGTTGTCCTAGGAAGACTGATACCCATGCTACACCACGATTCAAGACAAAAATTTCATTTATTTCTCATTAGAAATAAATATTTCACAATATGTAATTACATATTGTTTTTGTGATGAATCCCTATGCTTTAATGATGTTCCATTTGTAACAATGAAAATACATCCTGCCTATCAGATATTTACATGACAGTTCATAACAGTAGCAAGATGACAGTGATGAAGTAGCCACGGAAATCATTTTATGGTTGGGGGTCACCACCCCATGAGGAGCTGTCTTAAAGGGACGCGGCCTTAGGAAGGTTGAGAACCACTGGTTTAGCAGATGATGACGACGAGCACCTACTGCAATGGCTAAAACGATGAGGGGTAACGAGGGAGGGAAAGGAAAAACTGGGGGCTGCTGATGGAGGCATGAATCCCCCCCACCGACCCGCAGGCGGAGGCGAAGAAGCTGGAGGACGTGGCCACGTACCTGAGCCTGCCGTCCACCAAGGCCGAGCTGGAGGAGAAGGGCCACTCGGCCACGGGCAAGGGCATGCAGAGCCTGGGCAGCTGCACCATCAGCAAGGACTCCTTCCAGATCGGCACCCTCGTCTGCTCCACCAAGCTCACCCAGAACGGTTAGTATGGGGGCGGGCGCTCTGCCCAGGATTCTGTGTCCCCCCCGACCCCCGCCGACCGGCTTCAGGCTGGCCGCGGGCCCGCCCGGCACTCCCGCCCTCCTCAGTCTCGTCCCTGTGGCCGTCGCGGGGCGAGGAGAGCGGGTGACCTCCCCCGGATTTGAAGTCCGAGCTCTGGATTTAATCCGGGATTAACCTTAGAGAGAGATAAAGCCATGGGTTTACTTTCAGAAAGGCTTTTTTTGTGGCCCAAGGGATGGGGGGGCGCGGCATAAACGGGAAAGCCACAGGATGGGGAGTCAGACCCACACGCTGGGGTTGGCCCCTAACCCTGCACCGACCCTGGGAATGACCTTGAACTTGGTGCTGCCAACCTTGTTTTCGGCGTTGCGGTGTTCCCGGCTACAACGTCTGCCTCAAAAGTCTTTGTGAGGACGCTGGAGGATGCAAGGCACCCACCCTCTGTGTGTCTACTCCTCCCTCCACCCCCCTCAGCCAGCCAGCCTTGGAGAGAATGACCATTTCCTTTATTTTTAAAAGCTGCTTTGATGCCATTTCTAGTCTCCCTGCCCCCCTCCAAACAGGGAGGTCAGGAGCCTCTTGCTGATGGACACACGTCAGCGCGTGGCTGTGACCCCGCCTCAGACGGGGTCCGGTGACCCCAGGCGGGGCTGGCCGGGCTGCTCTGTTTTTGGGTGTAAGGGGACCAGACTCCCAGGGGTGGGAAACACAGCACGACCCCCAGAATGAAGACCGAGGGCGGGGGTCCGTCAAAGCGAGGCTCAGGAATTGACAGTGCGGGCCACTCCTGGGGCATGGGACCAGGATTCATGAGTGATCCAAAGTGACGTGATGGGGCCCGACCCGGTGTGGCTCCGTGGATAGAGCGTCGGCCTGTGGACTCGATGGTCCCAGGTTTGATTCCGGTCAAGGGCACGTACCTGGGTGGCGGGCACATCCCTAGTGGGGGGCGTGCAGGAGGCGGCTGATCGGTGTCTCTCTCTCATCCATGTTTCTTACTCTCTGTCCCTCTCCCTTCCTCTCTGCAAAGTGAAGGGATGGGAGAGACTGCCTCCTGCCGGACCTACTCTCCTCCATCCCAGGGTTTAGGGAGGTTTCTGTGCCCCAGGAGTCACCTGTGGTCCTTAAAGGGACAGTGAATAATGCCGAAACTGGTGTGACTCAATGGATAGAGCGTCAGCCTGGGGACTGAAAGGTCCCAGGTTCCATTCCGGTCAAGGGCATGTATCTGGTTGCGGTCACATCCCCAGTAGGGGGCATGCAGGAGGTGGCTTATCGATGTTTCTCTCCCATCGATGTTTCTGGCTTTCTATCTCTCTCTCCCTTCGTCTCTGTGAAAAATCAATAAAATATATTTAAAATAAAATAAAATAGAATAAAATAAAATAAATAAAGAGACAGTGAATACTGCGGCCCCCATCCCTCCGGCGTTGATGGAGGCTGGGCCTTCCTGTGCCCTGGACGTTGGGGAGAAGCAGGACCAGGCAGATTATTGAAAGAACAGCTCCCGGGAGGAGGCGGGGACCCAGTCGCCAGGAAAGGGAGCCCGCCCCGCCAGCTCGCCCATCCCGGCCTCTCGGTCCCTCCCGGGATGCCCTGCCGCCAGGCCCGGCATCACTCTTTCTCCCTCCGCACCCGCGTGGTCCTGAGGCCGCGCTGTGTCGTACGAACCCCATGAATCATTCCGCCAGCTCCTCCTGAAGGACCAAATCCCCGTCTCAGGGATACGGGTCTCCGAGGGGAACCGGGGCACCCTCTGTCCGTGGCGGACACCCCGAGGTGTCCCTGCCTATCCTGGGCCAAGGCCCCAACCCCCCTCAGTCCTGTCACCTCGCAGCCTCAGGCCCTGAATGGATGTGAGCCCTCTGATGCTATTTTACCAGAAAGTATCTCATTCGGAGACTTGGGAGGAGGGGCCGGGACGCACATGGGGTGTGACCCCTCCTGGCCCCCAGTGGGTGAGGACCAGGCTGTCCCTCGGGCCCCAGTCACTGCTCAAAGCTGTTCCGTGGGCATCACTTCTCGGCGGGTGAGCCGGGAACCCCGCGTCCGCTTGAACTTGGGGTGTCAGACGCGCACGGGGCCGGGCGGTGCGAGAGAGCGAGGGGAGGGAGGGGGCCGGCCGGTACTGACCCGCTCCCGTTGCAGTGGACCTGCTGGGCCTGCTCAAGTGGCGCTCCAACACCAGCCTGCTGCAGCAGAACCTGCGCCAGCTCATGAAGGTGGACGGCGGCGAGGTGGTCAAGGTGAGTGGCCCGGCCCCCGGGGGGACTAGGGTTAAGCCCCCCACACACATGCACACACGTGCTTTCAGAGGGTACGACCCCTTATCTCTATGAACATTGATTACTGGAGACGGCTGAATGAAACAGCAACTCGGTCTGCGTCAGCATAAGTTCAGTCCATTGTCCACTTCCCGAGGTCAGCGGGCATCCTCCCTGTGGGCCGTCCATCCCGGTCATGCCGCCTCCCACGCTGACCCGTTAAAGACCCCCTAACCCAGCGGTTCTCAATCTTCCTAAGGCCGCGACCCTTGCATGCATTTTCTCATGGGGTGGTGACCCCCAACCATGAAATATTGCTACTGTGATGCATCGTGATGTCAATATCTGCATTTTCCGAGGGTCTCAGGCGACCCCTGTGAAAGGGTCGTTCGACCCCCAAAGGGGTCGTGACCCACAGGTTGAGAACCGCCGCCCTGACCCGTTTATTTCCCTGGCTCTGTAAGCGCCCCCGCTCCACGGAGCGTGGAGTGCGTTGACGTAACTCCAGGAGACACACAGCTAATGAGATGGTCCCCAGTCGTGGTGAAGCCCCGTCAGCTCAGGAGGCGGGGTGTGTCTGCTGGTCCTGTCACCCTCGGGGGACCAGGGGTGCTGGGCTTGCTCTCTGTCCCCGATCCAACCTGTCTTCAAACCCACTGCTCCTCCTCCTTGGGGATGCTCGCCTGTCTCCCTCTGCTCCGTGTGCACCTGGACCCCTCGGGCCGGGGGACCCTTTAGGCCAAGGGACCCCATAGGTTGGGGGATCCCTCAGGCTGACGACCCATCCACCCCTCCCCTTGCTGGCCTGATGGTGTCTTGGTGAGCGTGTCCTAGGAGCCCTGCAGGCCTAGAACCAACTTGTCTCAGGCACACAGCTGTTTTGGCAGCGGTTCTCAACCTGTAGGTCGAGACCCCTTTGGGGGTCGAATGACCTTTCACAGGGGTCGCCTAAGACCATGGGAAAATGCAGGTATTTACATCACGATGCATCACAGTAGCAACATTTCATGGTTGGGGGTCACCACCCCATGAGGAACTGTAGGCAAGGGTCGCGGCCTTAGGAAGGTTGAGAGCCACTGTTACGGGGAGCCAGGACCCAGGGTTAGGGAGTCCCCAGCTGTTACAGGGAGCCGGGGTGAGGAGGTCCCTGGCTATTATGGGGAGCTAGGATGCGGGGGTAGGGTGTCCCCGGCTGTTACGGGGAGCCAGGATCCAGGGTGTGGGGATCCCTGACTATTACAGGCAGCCAGGACCCGGCACGAGGGGTCCCCCGTTTACTTAGCGGGGCTCCTCTCCCTCTGTTTTAAGGACACCGCTAGACTGTGGGGGATCCCCGTTTATTCACGGCTTCCTCGTGTCTGTTTAAAACTGGGAGCGGAGCGATGACTGCGAGATGAGCTGAGAAAGGCACTTGCTTAGTTAGCAAAGATGCCACCTCCTGTTTTGCTGTCACAGGAAGATGGAGATTTTGGTTCTCCTGTCGATAATCTCAGAGAGAGAGGCTGGCTGTCCTAAGAGGGGTGCTGTCTGCAGAGGGCGCTGAACACGTAGGGTGGCCGTCCAGAGAAGCCCCCTCCAGCCCCGGGTGTGGGACCCCTCCACGGTGCCCGTATCCCCCAGCCCCACGCTGCCCGCGGGTGAACCGGGAGGCCATGCTCCTGGCGGGCGCACTCCAAGTTGTGATGGTGTCCCTTTCTGCTGGACCTGTGGCAGGGACTTGGGGCCATTGGTTCTCAACCTGTGGGTCGTGACCCTTTCACAGGGGTCGCCTAAGATCATCGGAAAATGCAGATATTGACATCACAATGCATCACAGTAGCAACATTTCATGGTTGGGGGTCACCACCCCATGAGGAGCTGTATGCAAGGGTTGCGGCCTGAGGGAGGTTGAGAACCGCTGCTCTGGGCGAATGTGGATTAGCCCGGGCCTTACAGCTGGGGAGTCCGCTGGCAGTCACCTCGCGCCGTCCACCGCTGGCCGAGTCTGACCTTTGCAAGGACCTTCCCGTCTGAACGTGGGGACATGTGATCCAAAGCCATGGCTGCTGGGCCCTGGCGCAGATGGGGAACCAGGAGAGGCTGGCAAAGGCTGGGATAGGGACCTGGGATTTCCCCCTGTGGCTGTGCCCATCGCTGGACTCCACTCACCCACGTCTTGCTCTGACGTCTCTGATCTCCGACCTCTGTCTTGTCCTCTGTCAGCGGAAATACCCTGAGGGCAACAGCGTCAGGGGTGGCGCCTGGCCCAAGGGGGCATGAAAGCAGGACCTGGGCTCAGGCGTCCCGGCTGGCGAGGTGCCAAGCTCACCCCACGGCCCCCTGTGTCCCCCCAGTTCCTCCAGGACACCCTGGACGCGCTGTTCAACATCATGATGGAGAACTCGGAGAGCGAGACCTTCGACACGCTGGTGTTCGACGCTCTGGTACGAGGCCCCTCCCTGCCTCCCCTCAGACGCTCAGAGGCCGGTCCACGCCGCAGCCTGGGGAGCCGAGGCCAGGGGACCCATCGCCGTGACCTCGAAAGCGTGGCCCTGAGCGTCCCATCCAGGCAGATCGGGGGGAGCTGGGAGGTCTCCTTCAGATCTGGAAGGTGGGGCCAAATGCCGTGTCCAGGGCCAGCAGAGGCCGGCCGGCCGGCTGACCAGCTTCCGTCGAACAGCTTAGGGGTCCTTGGGTCCAGGGTGCGAAGGGTGCAGGTGAGGGTGCCGAGGGCTGGCATCGTCTTTCTGACGACGCGGCTGGCTGGTTCGCTCCCAGGTGTTCATCATCGGACTCATCGCCGACCGGAAGTTCCAGCACTTCAACCCCGTGCTGGAGACCTACATCAAGAAGCACTTCAGTGCCACGCTGGCCTACACGTAAGTCCTCTTGGTCCTTTGAAATCCAAAACAATTTTTAAAAATATATATATATTTTTTATTGATTTTTTTACATCGGTTCTCAACCTTCCTAAGGCTGAGACCCTTGCGTACAGTTCCTCATGGGGTGGTGACCCCCAACCATGAAATGTTGCTACTGTGATGCATCGTGATGTAAATATCTGCATTTTCCGAGGGTCTTAGGCGACCCCTGTGAAAGGGTCGTTCGACCCCCAAAGGGGTTTACCCACTGGTTGAGAACCGCAGTTTTACAGAGAGGAAGGGGCAGGGTTATAGAGAGCTAGAAACATTGATGAGAGAGAGACATCCATCAGCCGCCTCCTGCACACCCCCCACTGGGGATGTGCCTGAAACCAGGTTACATGCCCTTGACCGGAATCGAACCTGGGACCTTTCACTCTGCAGACCGATGCTCTATCCACTGAGCCACACTGGTTTCGGCCAAAACGCTTTCTTGCGTGTGCTTGCTGGAAAGGGTCTTCTTCCTGTCCTTTTACCTCTGACTGTGCACGCCCCTCCTCACATCTCTGGATTTGCTGGGTTTGCTGAGGGGACTTTTATTAGTGTTTCCCTCTTCCCAGACCCCCAAGCCTTACCGGCGGAGTGACGTGCCACATCCTGGTCATTCCTTTCTGGAATTCATTCTTCCTCTTCTCCCCCTTCTTCTACTTACCTGACGTTTTCCAGTTCTTGTTCGATGACACCGAGAGGTGGGGGCAGGGGTCCGCCCCCCACAGCTCTCCTCCCCTCCACCCCCGCCCCGCCCCAGCTCGGATGGATGAATAAATGCGCGTGTTCTTGATTGGAGGTCACTGCTTGCTCCGTGGGAATGAAAGTCAGTGTGGTACTTGTTAGGGCAGCTTTTTGCTCTTGAAAGAAGCTGCTCCCTTTTGTTCCGAAGCATTAACTGTGGCTCCCGTGGATTCTTAGCGTCCACCCAACTGCTCTTGGCTGCCTCCCACCCCCATAGGTGCCCCTGAGGGTCTCACACACCCGGGAGGGCAGGTGGGAGGCCGGGCCCCAGACGCAGCTCACCTGGTGTCGGGGGGCGCAGCCCTGGAGCCCAGCCTCCTGGGCTTCAGGGAAGCTCCCAGGGGCTTCCTCCTCTGGGTCTCAGTCTTCTCATCTGTAAAACGGGCACGATGGTAGGCGCGCGGGAGGGTTCTTTATGATCAGCGCACTATGACGCATTAGTGACCTCTGTCTCTCACAGTGGGGGTCACGGACATGCATTCAGGATTTTCATGGTGCGAGTTGCAATGAGAGAAGAGATTGAAATAATTTCCTTGGGACATGCGTTTTATAAAGTTATAGCTGACGGACAAGGTTTATATCAGTCTCATGTGTACAGCAAGGTGGTTTGATGTACTTTCGTTCAGAACGTCCCTGGAGGGGGATTGTCTTGGGTGCCAGTAAGTGGGTCCACGCTTCCATCTGGGCCTGGACCGGACTTGGGTCAAAGCCCGTGTCCCTGCCCGTGTGCAGTCCTGCGCTCAAGGTCATAGGTGTGACGCCTCTTGCAGTCCTGGCCTGGATGCTTTCCTGGATGCCTTGACTCCTGTGGCCTGGGCGGTGCCTCGAGTGGGCGGGACCTCCAGTGGGAGAAGCTGCCATGTGGAGCACCCAGAGCCACCTTGGCTGAGCCCTGTGCTCACTTGCTAACACCTGTGTGCTTACAACACGTGCTCTGTCCGTGGAGATGCCGTTTGCCTGCACTTGGGACAATTCCTTACCGGCCGTGAGCAGGTCAAACCCCCATCCCCGCTGCCGTGGCAACGCAAACACAACCGGGCGCGTGTGCGGAAGTGATCTGAATGGGACGTGACCTTTGCGTGTGTCACTTTCGCGGTTCTGCTTATTTTTTGAAATGTGGCCAAGCAGCGCCCTCAGATTCGATTTGGAACTTCGTTTCTGATTTTTGAGCCCCAGATCAGCGGGTTGGCTCCACCCCGTGCCTGGGGAAGGAAGGCACACGCCCCTCTGCAGAGGGACTGCAGGACAGTGGCCTTGTGGCCCGTGAGTCAGTGGGAGGAGCAGAAGGCACCATGGTATCGTCCAGCCACGATGCACTCGAGGATGCACCCGAGCTGCGAACCGGTGCCCTCAGGTTCAGCGCTCGCCAACCTTTCGGGCCTCACGGCCACGGTGGGCGACTCCCGTGCTGGCTCAGTCCCTGCGGTCGGCCGACAGGAGAGTCACTTTGCGGGAAAGGAGTGTTCGTGTCATGTTTTGAGAAACGGACACCCCGAGTTCATGTTGGGTTTTTACGTAACTTTCTCCTTCACTCTGATCCTCGGTCCAGTTTACTGCCATTTGAACTTCCCGGTTTCCGAATTCCAGAAAAATAGAGGAGTTTTCATGCTTTTTCTTTTACTTGGAACAGGGATTGTTTTTAAAAAAACTGCCTTTGATGTAAGCACTTAATCTAACGTCTGAGGCTCTGCACGAAAGTCAGACTTTCGGTGTGGCCTGGGCTTGTACCCACTGTCTATGTGATGGTGTGGGGCAGTGAAGAGTAATCCTGACCCATTTTTGTATGTCATAAGCTTCGTCCACGTCTGCTATCACGACAAAAGGTCTGAAATGTGTTCATGGTAGGGAGTGGCTTGTTTATAAAGATGTGGACCTCAGGGAAGTAGGGTCCTTACGCTTCCTGTTAGAAAGTTCCAAATCTAATCTTCGAAAACGTGGAAGAAGAAAATTCACAAAACTTTTCGCGTGCCGCCCATGTTATTCTCATAAAATGTTTATGGTCTTTTATAGAAAGCCTCTTAGAAAACTCATCAAAAATTAAGGGTATTTCCTGTTGGAGAAAAATGGGTTGTAAAATTTTTATTTGGAGTGTAAATAGCCCCGTCTCGGAAAAGGAACCGGAGGCCGCCGGCATGGTCCCCGGGACCAAATGCCGTTTCGTGCGCTGCCTTCTAAACACGTTCCCAAACCCACGCACCGCAGAGTGCGCCGTGTTAAGCCGTGTCCCAGGGTGCTGTGCCACCTCTGCTGTCAGCACGTGGCGTGTTCCGTGTTGTGCGAGCATTGTCTGGTTCCAGCCCATTCTCGGTTCAATGTCTTTTGGCAAAGGCTTTTTTGGTGCCTCACTGGGGCTAGAAAGGAAATTGATTTTTTTATTTGACCCATCTGCTCCTGGGCATCTTCTCTTGTAGGTCAGCGGCGACACCACTCCCTGCCTCATGGCATGGTGGTGAGGCTTAAACCACATGATGCATTTATTATTTATTTTTACTAATTTTTTAAATATATTTTATTGGTTTTCCACAGAGAGGAAGGGAGAGGGATAGAGAGCTAGAAACATCAATGAGAGAGAGACATCGATCAGCTGCCTCCTGCACGCCCCCCCTCCCCAATGGGGATGTGCTCACAACCAAGGTACATGCCCTTGACCGGAATTGAACCTGGGACCCTTCCGTCCACAGGCCGACGCTCTATCCCCTGAGCCAAACCGGTGTCGGCCACATGATGCATTTAAACGCACCGAACCACATCTCAGACGTAGGATGCACTCCAATCGCACTCTTCTTCTCCTTCTTTTTTTTTTTTAAATATATTTTATTGATTTTTTTTTACAGAGAGGAAGGGAGATTAGTTAGAAACATCAGTGAGAGAGAGACATCAATCAGCCGCCTCCTGCACGCCCCCTACTAGAGATGTGCCCACAACCAAGGTACATGCCCTTGACCAGAATCAAACCTGGGACCCTCCAGTCCGCAGGCCGACGCTCTATCCACTGAGCCACACCGGTTTCACCCGATCGCACTCTTCTGAGCCCTGTTTTCAGGGTCCCCTATTATCCTTTAGAATGCATTTTACAAATGTGCCTGTCCCGGTAGGTGCGAACCCAAATAAAACGCACCCCCCACCCCCGCCCCCCGGCACCTCTCCGTGCCAGGCACGCACCGCTGCGGTGCTGGGATTCGGGGACCTTACCCCCCCCCGTGTCTCCCGTGCGCAGGAAGCTGACGAAGGTGCTGCGGACCTACGTGGACAGCGCCGAGAAGCCGGGCGTCAGCGAGCAGCTGTACAAGGCCATGAAGGCCCTGGAGTATGTCTTCAAGTTCATCGTGCGCTCCCGGGTGCTCTTCAACCAGTAGGTGTCGCCGGCGGGCTCTCCCGGGGGCGCCGGGGTTTACCTCGCCCGTCCCCCCCACCCTTTTTCCCTCCTCTTTCCTCTTCCTCTCCGTCTTTCCTTCCTTTCCTGCGGCTCAGATGGCAGAGCAGGGACAGGGCCCTCCGCCCCGTGGCCACCACACGGCCGTCACCTGGGGAGAAAGACGCCGGGGCTCGAGGCAGGAACACGGAGGTGGTTTCATCCTCCTTTCACCAAGGGGTTGTGTGGGAACCTCTTTCACGTCCCGCGTGGCTCAGGGTTCCCGTTCAGGGTTCGGGTTCTGGAGGAGGCCGCATGCAAACGAAAAGAGAGAGTAGAAAAGCATTCATTTGGCGATATTGGGGGGCCAGGCGGGAGCCTTCCTCTAGTGCAGTGGTTCTCCACCTTCTTCCTAAGGCCGCAACCCTTGCATACGGTTCCTCCTGTGGTGGTGACCCCCAACCATGAAATTTTGCATCGGAGTTGCAGCGTTTTTAAATGCAAGCGCATTGCTTCTTCATGACACAGCAACTTACTGCAAGGGCTAATAAGTAATTTCTGGGTGAAATAGTTAGCAGCCAATATTTGCAAACATGGAACCCTTGTTTTATCCACTGACTGGCTCTGCTCCGCCACTTTTCCCATCAGCGCCCATTCTGTGATGAGTGAGTTTGTCCAGTGTCAGCTCTTTAAAATACAGTGATTTCCAGTTTACTGGGACGCTGTCATTTTCAGGTGGTTAGAAGGTTACGTTAAATGTAGGCCATTAAGTGTCTCTGGACCTCCATCATGTAACATTATAGGTTTCCAACCACTGGCAGGCCCTAGCGGGTGTGGTTCAGTGGGTAGAGCATCGGCCTGAGGACTGAAGGGTTCTTCTGGGTTCAATTACGGTCCAGGGCACATGCTGGGGTTGCAGGCTGGATCCCCAGTAGGGGGCGTGCAGGAGGCGGCCGATCAGTGAGTGATTCTCTCTCATCATTGATGTTTCTACCTCCCTTTCTTTTCCTAAAATCAATAAAAACATTAAAAAAATAAATAAATAAAACCACTGGCAGGAAATACACCCAAACATTGGTGATGCAACTTCTGTGGGATAGAATTAAAGCTTTAGTTCTCCGTTCTTCCTTCCGCTCAGCCTTCCTCTCTGCTCAGCCCCTTCCCTCCCTTTCCAGACGCAGCTGTTTTTTAGGTTTATTATAAACCGGGTTACGTCACAGCGAGAGAAACAGCACGTAGTGGGCCTACCACCCAACTTCTCGGGGGCGCTGGTGTCTGCTTGCCTGGGGGGTCCGGAGCAGGCTCCCGTCCCAGCGCCCTCCTGGCTCCGGGGTGCCCAGAGTGTCACCCACACGCTCACTGCCACCCCAGCAGCACCGTGGTGGCCGGTGACGCAGGCCCCCCGAGGGGGAGGCGCCGGGGCCCACAGCGCCGTGTCCTTTCAGACTCTACGAGAACAAGGGCGAGGCCGACTTCATGGAGTCCCTGCTGCAGCTGTTCCGCTCCATCAGCGCCATGATGAGCAGCGTGTCGGACCAGACCCTGCGGGTGAAGGTAGGCCCGAGCGCGCTCGCTTGCCACCACGGCCACGGTCAAGGCCAGCGCCGGCTGCAGGGCTCCAGGGGCGCTGGGAGGCCGGGCTGGCCTCTGTGGTGCACAGGGCCCTGCCGCCCGCTGCGTGAGGCTGGCCCTGTCCTCTGCGGGGCCTCGGAGTCCCGATGCTGCTGTGTGTGCTCCCAGCAGGGGGTTCTGCCTCTCTGTGTAAATACCAGAGGCCCCGTGCACGGACATTGGTCCGAGAGGAGGCCTTCCTTCCCCTGGCTGCCGGCTCCAGCTTCCCTCTGGCACCCGGGACTCGGGCTTTGCTCCTGTGCCCAGGACCCAGGCTGCTTCCTCCAGCTCTGGCTTCCTCTGGAAGAATGTCTGAAGGGCGAATGTCTGAAGGGCGTTCGTTCTAATTAGCATATTACCCCTTATTGTTTGTAAATATGGGGCTTTGATGAGAATCAGGGGCCAGGGGCCTCCGGCTGTGAGCTGGTGTGAGGCTGTGAGCTGGTGTTCGAGGTGGGGCTGTCAGTGCCCTGCATCCCTCAGACCTCAGGCCGCGCCCAGCCAAGGGGGTTGGGCCTTCAGCCTTGAAGGAGCCTTTCGCCTGCACAGGAGGGAGGGAGAGGGATCCGGTCCCCAGGTTCCCGCTGCTCTCGCCCCCTGTGGGGACTGTGCTCACCCTCCCGCCCTCGGAGGAAGGATGCCTTCATTGCGGGGGCTCTGGGTGCCCTGAGGGCCGGCCCGGGGGCAGAACTGGCTCCGCACGCTCTCGGCACCCTGTCCTGGCCATTTCTGTGGCGCTGGTCAGCGCAGAAGGAGCTGTGCAGTGGGCGGTTTGCCACCGGTGAAGGCCTGCCCCCTCCCTGGCTCTGAGCACCTGTTAGCCCTCTCTCTCCCCCTCCTCCCGCCCCCGCTCTTCTCTGCTCCTCCACATCTCTGCTCGGCCCCAGAGGACTGTCCATCCCGGACCACGCTGCCTGGCCTGGCTCGGAGCCTGGGCTTGGGGGAGGTCTCTGTCCCTGGAACGCCTCCCTCTCCGGGGATTTGACAGTCGGTGCCGTAGCCACCGGTTCCCGTTGCTCCCGAGCCCTGTGCTTTATGCTCTTGGCCCCGTGGCCTTGGCAAAGCCACCCCCCCCCCCCATGTTCCCCCGTGCCTGGTAGAGCCGACGAGTGAGCAGGTGTGTTGGCGGCTGCCCCTTGCTCTGCCCGCTTGGCCGGCAGCGCCTGGCGCCAGGCTGTGAGCACCTGGCCTGGCAAACCCGGGGCGGCACCTTCAGAACAAATGACCGGGAGGTGTGAGCCGAGTCCAGCCAAGCGCACCTGCACTGGCCTCGGGGAGGGGAGCTGCCTGGGCCGGGGGCCACCTCCCCCTGTGGCCAAGCCTCCTCCCCGCCTCCTCCCTGCGTGGGGCTGTGCGTGTGTGTGCCCGCTGCCTGGGGCGTGGGACCCCTGACCTGCCTGTTTGAGCTGAGAACCCCTCTGGCGGGGGAAACAGGGGTTCCTGGTGCGGGAAAGCCGCCTTCCCTTCCCGAGGACGGCTCCTCCTCCGAGCGCTCCTTTGCCTTCGTGATCACGGGTGTGAGGATGCGCGATGCCCTGTGCACTCGGAGACGAGGCGACGGGGAAGACGCGCGGCGAGCGCTGTCTCCCGTTTCTCCCGAGGGGATCTCTTCATCTCCCGCACGGTCCCTGCCACTCGCGGGAGAAAGAACGAGCCGGGAGAAGCCACGGGAAGTCTGGCAGGAGCCGTTGCATGCGGGAGAGCGGGCCCTCATGGTGTGGGGATGCAGGAGAGGCCGGGCATTGGAGGCCGTGTGGTCCTGGGCCCTGGGAGCCTGGGTCCCGGTTGCTGGATGGTTGCCCGGTCACCATGTGGGGACGACGGGCGTTTGTCACAGGTGGAAGGATGCGTTTGCGGGTGTAAAAGTCACAGGCCCTTCCCTCCTTGCCTCGCCACCCCTCCCCAGATTAGAACTCAAAATTAGAATTCAAAATGCCTTGGCCTTTAGAACCCCCGGCCTTTCTATCGTTGTCGCTGGCTGACCAAAGAATGCTGCACGTATGTTTTCTTCTTTTACATCAGCGGTTCTCAACCTGTGGGTTGCGACCCCTTTGGGTTCCAACGACCCTTTCACAGGGGTCGCCTAAGACCAGCGGAAAACACCTATTTCCCATGGTCTTAGGAACCCACACACCGCTCCTCGGTGTAGCAACGTGTAGCCATGTCGTTTACTGTTGTCCTAGGAAGACTGTTACCCATGCTACACCACAATTCAAGACAACATTTCATTTATATGTCATTAGAAATAAATATTTCACAATATAGAATCACATATTTTTTTTGTGATGAATCCCTATGCTTTAATGATGTTCCATTTGTAACAAGGAAAATACATCCTCTTGCCCCTCCTCCTCTCCCTCCCCCTCC
>PVJN01008664.1:0-64138 GCA_004026805.1 Lasiurus borealis | reverse complement strand
CTGATAGAGGGCTCAGGACTCGCAAATGCTGGGAAGAGAGGAGACCCCACAATCATAAAATTTGGCCCTTAAAAGGCTGCAGTTCCCACTGGAGGGAGCTACCCTTATAGAGCAGTCCTAGTGCTGACCACACATCAAGGGAAGCTGGGGCCTTGGGAAGAGCGCTAGAAACCGATATGTTCTCATTTCTCTGTGAAAACTTGGTCAAACAACACACCCTCTCTGGGCCTCAGGTCGTCTAGTCTGCAATGTAGGCATTTGGATTAGAATAATTTCTAAAGGCTTTTCAGTCTCTGAGAGGTTCTAAAAGGGAGTCATCATCCTCCAGCCAGATTTGCAGAACTAAATTCCTCTTGGCATCAGACCCATTGAAATTCCCAGTGCTTATCTAATGCAGGATCTCAATTTCAGATTCATTAGCTAATTGCAAAGGCAGAATAGCATAGAAAAAACAAACAAATAAAAACACCCTCTTTCCTATGATTGGTGCTACTTTAGATATATTCATTGGATTCATCCTGAATTCTTAGAATATAACTGGAATTATCCAAGTTTTATAAAAGGGGAAACATCATCAGAGCTGGTTATAAGATCTTATGTCCCACTAAAGTCCTGGTTACCAATCTAACCTCGCAAGAATGCCATCTGGTGGTATCAGGAAGGAAGGTAGAGTTATCAAACGGCTCAGTAGACCAATTGTGCAGACCTTTTAGGTGGGAGTCCCAACTCTGTTAATTACTGGTTATGTGATATTGAGCTAGTTACAATAACTATATTATGCCTGTTCCCTTAACTGCAAAACGACAATGATAATAGTAATTTAGAGTATTTTACTCCTATCTTCCTTGGGAGAGTTAAGTGAGATAATATAGTTAAAACACTTAATCCACCATTTTGATTGTTATTATTGGCAAGGATGTTATAATTGCCAACTGGAAAGTCAAGAGAAGAGACTTACTTATTTTTCCACCCCCAGAGATTTGAGGGGTTTTGAGAAGAATCATGTCTTCAGTGTGGAAGACCCCCTATGCATCAGATGCAATGCCTGAGACTGTGGTGAAAATCATTGGAAGTAAACACTTTCGGTATCTTGTGGAGAAGCCAACGATGTAAGTTTATTGTTTGAAAAATATCTGTGTTGCCTAGATCATAATGAAATTTGGGTATGTTTTTCATCTAGAAATTTACATTTTAACAATGCCATTCATGGAAAATGAAGTCATTATAAGCAGTAACAGTAGAAGTAAAATAGCATTGAGAACTTCTATGAGCACTGTTTTCCTGATATTTTTCACCTTTATAATTCCCCATATTCCTTAATTACTTGGGCTGATTTTCCAAATAGATGGGAAATAGAAGCAGTGAGACATTTATAAATATTAATGGAGTATTGCTGCTTCTCTTCATCAGGTTTGTAATCTACCACATGTAGTAATTTGTGGGGGAGGGGGGGTTAAGGGAGAAAGTCATTAGTCAATTTGCTATAAATTAAAGGAGTGGAATTAAAAATAAATTATAAATTGTAAGATTTTTACTTCTTCTTCTTATCCTACATGCCTCCAAGCAGGGGCTTCTCAGAAAATAACTAAGAGGTCTTTCTTCCCTTTCAAGGTCACCATAGATGCGTTTAAGGGAGCATACTCCTATACTCTAGAATTAACTACATGTGTGGCACAGAATAGTCTGACTAGCTCTTCCTTCCAGAGTTGTGGCCAGAAGGAAGTACTAGACCTGCCTTTCATCTTATAGTTATTCCATAAATAGTATCTAGTCAATCCTTGCCTTTCCCTCCTAAGATGATTTCCACAGTCCTTTTCTCTATTTCAGAACTCAACAGACCAAACAAATAGACAAGCAAAAAAAAATATCTGGCCTGATAAAACATAGGTGCAGAAAGCAATCGCTACAAAATATGGCTATTATCAGAATCATTGGGAGTGTCCCTTAAAATAAAGATTTGGGGTCAAATCCAAGACCTAAAGAATCAGAGTTTCTAAAGATGGACCCCTGTTATGGAGTATAGGCTTTACAAGCAACTGTCAGACCCTCTGCTATAGAGTATAGGCTTCAGAAGCAACCAACAGGACCACTGTTATGCGGTATCCTCCTATCTAATAAAAGAGAGTATGCAAATTGACCATCACTACAACACACAAGATAGTCACCCCCATATGGTGAAAGATGGCCGCCCCCATGTAGACACAAGATGGTTACCACAAGATAGCTGGCAGGGGAGGGAAGTTGTGGACAATCGGGCCAGTAGGGAAGGGCAGTTGGGGGGACCAGGCCAGCAGAGAAGGGCAGTTGGGGGATACCAGGCCTGCAGGGGAGGGCAGTTTGGGGCAAATAGGATGGCAGGGAAGGGCAGTTAGGGGTTACCAGGCCAGCAAGGGAAGGCAGTTAGGGGTGACCAGATCTGCAGGGGAGGACAGTTGGGGGCAATCATGCTGGCAGGGCAGTGGTTAGGGAGTGATCAAGATGGCAGGCAGAAGCGGTTAGGGGCAATCAGGCAGGCAGGTGAGCAGTTGGGAGTCAGCAGTCCTGGATTGTGAGAGGTATGTCCAACTGCCCATTTAGGTGAGATTGGGCCTAAATGGGCAATCAGAGATCCCTTGAGGGGCCCCAGATTGGAAAGGGTGCAGGCTGGGCTGAGGGACACAGACCACCACCACCACCACCACCCCCTCTCTGGCTCCTTGCATGAATTTCATGCACCAGGCCTCTAGTAAGCTTTAGAAGGGACCATCAGGACCACTGCTATGGAGTATAGGTTTCAGAAGGGCAAAATGGTTTTACTTCCCCTCCATCATATTGTCAGCCCCAAGAGGTTTCAAAGCAAGTGCTATGATCAGTAGTGTTTGCCATAGCACTGGAAGTGGGCTTTGCAGCATGTCAGTTGGGATCCCTACAGAGCTAAGAGATAAGAGTGAATCTTGGCTCTGTGCCTTCCTGACCTTTGGACAATGAAAAAGTTAATTAATATCTCGGCCTCAGATTATACATCTATCAAGTGGGAGAAAAACACATCTATCTATAGGGTTGTTGTAGGAGCCAATGAGAAAAAAATATGCAAAACATCTTTCCAGCACCTAACAGTATATTCAATATGCTTATAAATTGTTCTGCTATTATTATTGAATCAAATTTTTCCAGCTATACAAATCTCTTTCTATGAAATGTTACCATCCTTTTTGTATTCTATGCCTAGGAGGCATACAACCTTTGTTTTGAAGATGAGGAACCCTGAGACACTGTGATTATTGTAAGATCTCCTGTCAAATGCCAGTTATCATAAAGAAAAGTAAATAGGATCAGTTCGAACTCCCTGCTGAGTTCTGCTACCCAGAAAGTAACATTACTGCTCTACTAATTCCCTCCCTCTTTAAGTTGTTTATTTAGCTTCTTTTATCCCAACCTCTTTCATTTTTCCAGGAGTCTAATATGTTCCTAAATGGGTGATTAGGGGAAGGATACTTGTCTTTTAAAATAAGGAAAAAATTCCCTTTGTCTTATAAGAAGGTGCTTTTTATTTTTCCTGTTTGTTCTTCTATTTTTATTTTTATTTTTATTAATCCTCACCTGAGGATATTTTTTCCATTGCTTTTCAGAGAGAGTGGAAGGGAGGAAGGGAGGGAGAGAAGGGGGAGAGAAAAATGGAGCAAAAGCGAGAACAAATGAGAAAAAGAGAGAGAGAAAGAGAGAAAGAAATGCCAATGTGAGAGAGACATATGGACTGGTTGTCTTCTGCACTCGCCCGACCTGGAGTGGAGAGTGAACTTGAAACCCAGGCACATGCCCCTGATCAGGAACCAAATTCACAAAAATGTGGTACCTGGGCCAATGCTCTAACCATTGAACATACTTTCCAGGGCTTTCCTATTTATTCTTTAAACTTAGAATCCAAGAAATAAAAGATTACATTAAATCAGCTATATTAAACCTATGTAATAAAAGAGGAATATGCTAATTATCCGTTATGCCATGAAGTGTAACAACTGAACGTATAACAACCAGATCAGAGATCATGCCTTGGATGTTGGCTGCCCAGCCGCCCAGGGCCAGCCCAAGGTGCAGGCAAGTGAACTACAAGCAGGTGATGAATAGCTACAGGAGGGAGCAGGGCAGCAAGCTATGAGGGGGTAGGAGGAGTTACAGGAGGGTAGGGCAGAGGTCAGAGAGCTACAGGAGGGCCACAGAGAGCTACTGGCACATGGATTCGTGTACAGGGCTACTAGTTGTAAAATAAAAGACATAGTTCTGTTTTTTCTATGACAACTGTTTTTTATATTAAGGCAGTTATTTTGTTTTCTGTGGGCTTGATGTTACTGTTGCTGGAATGACTTAAGACAATGCTTTGCTAAGGTATTCCACTGTGGTTCAAAAATAAATAAATAATTCTCAAAAGCCTTCTTATGGTTCATGTAAGGATAGACTCACTGCTATCATTTTATGCATGTCCCACAATCTGTCCTCAAAGCATTTAGTCATATTCTATATCTACACTTTTTAGCAGAGGTCCCAAGAAGGTGTTTTTTGTTTGTTTGTTTGTTGTTGTTTTTTTGGATTGAATCAGTTGGTCTACTAGTATTAGTAAAAAGATCTATATAAGGAACATAAGTAAAAAGATCTATATAAGAAACTTAAGTAAAAACCAAAAGAAGAAAAAAGGCTCTAAAAGGAGATTATGAATTTAAAAGAAAAATCACAAATGAATAATAGATGGAAAAACATTTAGTTCAGATTTCCTAAAGGATATGTGGAGAAGATTAAATAATATGTTACACCTGAAAGTTATCTTAAATATGTACTAATAAATCAATATAATTTGGTAGGGCTGCTATATCATAGTACCACAAACTGAGTGGCTTAGACCAACAGAAATACATTTTCTTACAATTCTGGAGGCTAAAATCTGAAATCAAGGCATTGGTAGAGCCATGCTCCCTCTGAAGGTGCCCAGTAAGGATCTTTCTTTTCCAGGTCTCTCTCCATGCTTCTGGTATTTCCTTGGTTTGTAGCAACATAACTCTAAGCTTCACATGGAATATGTGTCTGTGTACAAATTTCATCTTTTTATAAGGACACCGGTCTATTGGATTAGGGGTCCATTCTACTCTAGCATGACATCACCTTAACTAATTACATCTGCAGTCACCCTATTTTCAAATAAGGTCACATTCTGAAGGTCCTCGGAGTTAGGACTTCAACATATAAATGTTGGGGGAGACACAACTTAATCCATAACCACCCAGTCTTTAATTTTACAGAAGAGATGAGACAATTGAGGCCTTGATGAGCTTAAAGTGAGGCCAGTTATTAAGAACTAAGACTGAAATTGAGTTCCCTCCCTCTTTCCATAATTTAGCACAATTATTGGCAGATTAAAGGAAAATACTGCACACCTATTTACCTTATTTACAGGGGAGACCAATCTATAGGCTTCAAAGAGTGAAACAAGTGTCCCTAGTTGGTGCCATCATCACTTTCCTCCTGGATCACTACACCAGCATTCCAATGCAACTCCTTGCCTCTCCTCTTCTCATTCTTTACTCCACTGGTTACAAACTTGCTCCTCAAGTGTGGTCCATGGACCATCTCCATCAACCTCACCTGGGACCTTGTGAGATATGCAGAATTGCAGGCTCCTCTCCAAATATATTGAATCAAAATCTGCATTTTAGTCAATTTCCAGGTGACTCCTACATAACATTACAGTGAGGCCCAATTCTCAATTACTGCCAATATCATCTTTCTAAAATGCAAGTCTAATCATATGTCACCACCATCAGCCCCAAATCATCTGCCCCCATATTGTATAGGCTCCCATAACCCCCTTCAGGGTTATGACACTTTATGACAATTTCCTACGCATTTCTAGTCTCACCCATTTAACTGAAAACTACATACAAAAAGTCTTACACACAATGAAAGCCTAATAAACAAATTAGAGCACAGTGAACACCAGGAAAAAAAATATCTAAAAAGACAATACTTAGTTGCTTTAAATTCAAGTCCAAAGACCCATGTTGCTAGAATAGCTTGCATATGTTACTATGAAATCCCAATGCATAATCTTGGCTGTCTCATTGAGAAGAAAATATGACAGATAACAGGAGAAAAATACATTTCCTAAAAGGTGTAAAAGTAGCTAATAAACCCACAGAACTTTAAAGCTTGTGGATTATCCCTGGCAAAATTGAAAGCCAAAGAATTAAATGTATTAGTTGTGAAAACAAAACACAGAAATGACGGTCACTAAGGGTTGGGACATATTGACTAAAAACAGGTTATGTGGAACTTGTCCCATTCTCTTTATTGATGAAGTAATTGCAGTCCAAATGAAGGGAATAATGAAGACACAGTGTTTGTTCATTTCAGTCAGCCATTAGGCACATCTTTATCACAAAGACTTGAAATAAGGTAAATAATTCTGGACTTGATAGTACTAACACATTGTGGAGCAGTGGTTTTATTGCTAGCTTTACCCAGTGGCCAGATAAGTTTCTATTGAATAAGTACAAAAAAAATGTTTTTCATAAATGTTAAAAGCATGCTTTAAAATTAAATACCCATTGAATTTTGAAGTTATTTATTGCATGTTCTTAAAACGTTTTTAAAGTATGATACTTTGTAAAACGCTGTATAATACCAGAAAACAAGAGAATTATTGTGATCCGTCCACAATGTGTTAAGATAGATGCCATACCAACATGGTGGTGATTGAACATTTAGGGTCCCAATAGGAGTGAAGAAGAGGGAGATATTTCTGTGTGATTCTGTTCTTAGTCAACATTCTTCAATCCACAGTTGAAAGGGGACAGACAAATCGTGTCAGTACATATGTAGGTAATAGAATGCTGGGAAGCCTTGGCAGGAAAGTGAGCTAAAACAAGACAAAATCAACATATATATGCAAAGATATATCCTGTCTTTAGTTAAGGGTACGTGTAAATGATTATATATAAAATATTTGGGGTTTACTTGATATGAAATACTAGAAAAACATATATTGATTTCCGCTCCCAGGTCCTGGCATAAAACTCCTAAAACCCTTGCAATTTTCTAAGAGATATGAGTACTAAGAACATTTTTTGTTGTTGTTGTTCTAATATTTGGTCTTTGACCCTGGTTCCTGAGGCATAGCTCCTACATCCCTTGAAATTTCCTGGGTAGTGGGATGTCTTTTGCTTTAATGAGAATACTCTCAATGGGTTCCTAGATAGCTTCAGACTGGTCACCAGAAAGACCAGACCATGATTAAAAGCTTGGAACTTTCAGCACTCCCCAACCCAATCCTCCCAGAAGGGGAGAGGGGCTAGAGACTGAGTTAATGAGTGATCACAACTCTGAGATAAAGCCTTAATTTAAAAACAACAACAACAAAAGAATAAAGTTCAAAGAGCCTCTGGGATGTGGAATGCCTCTGTGTGCTGGAAGGGTAGTGGGCCTGGAGAGGTAATGGGAGTTCCATGCCCCTCCTCACACACCTTGACCTGTGCATCTCTTTCATCTGACTGTTCCTGAGTTATGTTCTTCTAAAATAAACCAGTAATCTAAAGGGTAAATAGTTCTCTTGAGTTGGTGCAGCCACTCTGGGGAATTAATCAAACTGGAAGAGGGAATTAGGGGAACCCTGACTTATAGCCATCTGTTAGAAATACAGGTAACAACCTGGGCTTGACATTGACATCTGAAGGAGGTAGGGCAGTCTTACAGGACTAGCCCTTAACTTCTGGGATTTGCAATAACTCCATGTAGATGGTGTCAGAACTTAATTGAATTGTAGGGCACCTAGCTGGTATGGGAGAATTGTTCACTGTTTGAAAAACCCTACATATTTGGTGACCAGCAGTGTGTTGTAGTAATAGAAAGTAGAGGATAAAATGGAGTTTACCCCTTACACTTGTGTTTGAGCTCATCATAAGCATAATGGATCCAGACAGACGGTGTAGGAGGAAGCTCACTGTATTCAGAACTAGACTTGTCACCTGAGGGGTAGTATGCTTCATTCTGGATGTCACATTCTATGAGGTATGGACACTAAAGATGTGGAATTATAGATGATCCAGTGTGTGAAATGTGGCTTAAGGGAACATTTATAGAATCTGGGGATTGAGTTGTTAACTAAAAGAGGAATTGGGTTCATTTCAAGAAACTCCTGTAAGTAGAGATACTTACAGTGAATAAAATTGGCCTCTATAGTTCCTTCCAGTGCCAAGAATCAATGACCCAAAGGACTTTATTCCATAGTTACATTGCTGTTGGTACAGCATTGTTAAGTAGAAGGGAAACAGACTGCAAGATTTTATAGGAAAAAGTAGCAAATATTTGTAATAATGTACTTTAATATTTATAACCAAGAAATATATAAAGTCCTTTTATTTTCCCATGTGACTCTCCAAGAGTCCATATCTTATCATTTTTAGCCCCTCAAAATCCTTCATATTAATACTTTTTTTTATTTTCTTGAACTTTTTAACATCAACAGCTATAAAAAGTAATGCTTATATGGAATCCCATCAACAGTCTTTCCATAGACAGTAACTGAGCATTTACTGAATGCCAACCTTTGAGGATATATCAATGTACCTAAAGTTCTAGTGATGAGAGACACACAAAAAACATATAGACAATGACCATTCAAGTGAGGATAGTGAAATGAACAAACATAAAGGAGGATCATAAAGGCCTTTCTGCATAAGTGACATTTGAACGGAAACTGCCTGGAGGTAAGAGATAGAACTATCCAATGAGAATTACCCATGGTGAGCTATCAGTGAACTGGCTAAGACTGGCCCAACTTTATCCCATTGGGCATGGCTCACTAGATTCCAATATTCCATAAAAACAAAAACAAAAACGGTGTAGCCATGCAAACATCAGACAATGCAGGCTTTAAGGCAAGACCCATTACTAGAAATTTTCAAAAGAATATTTTATAGGGAAAAAAGGAAGATTTAGTAGTAATTAATATGAACTCAATGCATAATAATACAATGTATGAAACATAAATTAAAGGCAAAATGAATTTTTAATCATAGCTGTAAATATTAACATGACTCAGTAACTGATATGGACACTAACAGATATCAGAAAGAAAAAATCTAAAGAACATATTAGAACTAACTGAAATATAGAACACTACAAGTGAAAACAAAATAACAGAACACACATAATTTTCAAGACTGCAACTTTCTTTGGCCTGGAACTCTTCAGATATTAGACATCTGGTGTTTCTAGCAACTACTACAAACAGCACCTAAGAGCAATTACCTAGAATGCAATCAGATTTGTTTTTCACAACACTGCTTTATCTTGCTCTATAAAAAGTGGGACAAAGAGGGAATCTAAGATGGCGGCATAGGTAAACACCTACACTGCTGCCTCGCACAATAATTTCAAAACTACAACTAAAAGACAGAACAGACATCATCCAGAACCACAGAAAAGCTGGCTGAGTGGAAATTCTACAACTAGAGGGAAAGAGAGGGGCTCACGGAGACCCAGAGGAGCTGCAAAAAGCTGAGGTATGGAGATGTGCATGTGGAGAGAGCAGGTGCTGGAGTACCTGGCTGGTTTTCTCTGTCAGGAGGGAAACGGAGACTGTCAAAGGCATTGAACCCCATATCCTATGACACTAAACCCCAGAAACGCATACGGGGGGAGTTTGGACTGTGAAAAGGGAGAAATGCACGGAAATTTAGGGGAGTCATAAAGATCAGAGGTCTGGTGGTGCGCACAGCACTGCGCAGAGGACAGACTGCTGATTGTCCCACTGGCTTTCACGAGAAGGCGGGAGACAGACCCTCCCAACTGTGCCACTTCTGACTCCACTAGGCCCTTGTTTTGGGTGAAACCCTGGGGTCCTAGACTCGGGTGGTCCTGGAGCGTAGGGTAGCCAGAAAGGCAGCGGTCTAGAGGCACTGTGCATGCTCACAAGGACCACTCCAGTGATTATCCAGTCACGTGAGACTCAGGGGCCATGGCTTGCAGGGCCGACTGGAAGGCAAGGCGGTCCCTTCAGCCCTGAGACTCCACCCATCACCAGCTCAACAGAGAGGCTTCTGCAGTTTTGCAAGTCTGCCATCATAAGGCTGAATCCAACACAGAAGTTCTCCTGGCATATTGAAAGTGCCGAGACAAGGGAAGGGATCACAAACAAAAGAAATGGAGGAAAACAAATGACTGGATATAGAGTTCAAAACCACGCTTATAAGGTTTTTCAAGAATATCCTAAAAAAGTTGGATAAAGTTAGCGAGAACCAAGAGGAGATGAAAAAGGACCTACTAGAGATGCAAAAGATCCAACTAGAGATGGAAAAGGTCCAACTAGAGATGAAAAAGGACCAACTAGAAATTAAACATACACTTACTGAAATAAAAAAATATTATACAGAGTCCTAAGAAAGGCAAGAATCAAGTCAAAAATTTGAAATATAAAGAAGCAGAAAACACTCAACTGGAAAAGCAAGAAGAGAAAAGAATCCAAAAATGTGAAGATAATATAAGGAGCCTCTGGAACAGCTTCAAGCGTACCAACATCAGAATTGTGGGGGTGCCAGAAAAAGAGAGAGAGCAAGATACTGAAAACCTATTTAAAGAAATAATGACTGAAAACTTCCCACATCTGGTAAAAGAAATAGACTTACAAGTCCAGGAAGCACACAGAACCCCATATTAAAGGAATCCAAAGAGGACTACACCAAGACACATCATAATTAAAATACCAAGAGCAAAAAACAAGGAGAGAATATTAAAAGCAGCAAGAGAAAAACAGTTTATTACCTACAAGGGAGCACCCATACAACTGTCAGCTGATTTCTCAACAGGAACGATGCAGGCCAGATGGGAGTGGTAAGAAATATTCAACTTGATGAATAGCAAGAACCTACAACCAAGAATAATCTATCCAGCAAAGCTATCATTCAGAATTGAAAGGCAGATAAAGAGCTTCACAGATAAGTAAAAGCTAAAGGAGTTCATCAACTCCAAACCAGTATTATATGAAATGCTGAAAGGTACTCTTTTAGAAGAGGAAGAAGAAAAAGGTAAAAGCCAAAAAATTATGAACAACAAATACATATCTATCAACAAGTGAATCTAAAAATTAAGTGAATTAAAAATTTGATCAACAGAATAAAATGGTGAATATAATAGAATCAGGAGCACAGAAAGGGGTGAGGGGTGAACAGGGATAGACTGGACAAAAATCATTCACCTATGGATGAGGTCAATGGGAGGGAGGTAAGGGCAGAAGGAAGGGTGGGAGCTGGATGGAGGGGTGCTATGGAGGGAAAAAAATAGAAACAAATGTAATAATCTGAATAATAAAGATTTAATTTTTTTAAAAAGTGGGATGACGTCTCTTTCTGGGAGCACATACCCAAAGACCAGGGCACCCATGTAGCTGCTGCTTTCCTGCCCATGATGTTCAGACTGTGCCCATCACCATCCTCATGCCTCATAGGTCTACACAGAGAGTAAACATGCAAACATCTGAGAAAAGAGCATTCTGGGCTGAGGGAACTGACAAAAGGAAGCCTCTTAGTGCGTTTGAGGAGGAGCAAGGAAGCCAATGTTGCTGAAAAAGCAGAGTGAACAAGGGAAGAGGAATAGGAAATGAAGTCTGAATAGCAGGTCATGTGGGCCATGGAAGGTCATGTGGGCACCAACAGCTCTCCTCACTCCCTGCCACCTTCTGGATACATACATGTGGTCTATGAGAATGGGGAACAATAATTATTGCTATGTTATTTTCTTGAATTAGGTTGAACTAAATGAAGGGTATGGAAAGAGATCATGGATTTAAAAAGGAATAAATAAACAGAACACAGGATTTTTAGGACAGTGAGACTATTCTGTATGGACAGAAGACCTGGCTCAGAAACTGTACTTAAGGCGTTGAGATAATTGGTGAAGAGGACAAGCAATTGCATGATTGTTTTTGCTTAGAATTGCAAAACAGGGGAGAATGCAAGTGCAAAGGACATTAAATTTCAAGCCGATAAAGGCTGGCTGAAAGATTTAAAAGCAGCACAGTCTGCAAAGCTCCTGGGTATCATCCACCTGCAGGTGATGCTCTGCTGTTGCTGTTTTCTATAAAATGAAGGATTCTGAAGATTTTTAATCTTAACTACTCTGTTTTGTTTTTTTTTAAGTGGGTGATTTCTAGAACTGGTAATTACTGTTATTAGACAAGCTACATTAAATCTCTCTTTTTTATCTAGTTAAATAGATTTTCCTCAGTTCCTGTGTACTATAGAACTTGGATCTTTTGGATGCTAGTTTTATCTATCAATAAGGAAGTTTGGGGGATCTAAAGGAAAGAGCATCCTTTCTGTACCTGGGTGATGGAGAGGTTTGGATAAAGGAGACAGCACTTAAGTGATAACTAACCTAAAATTACCACTTGTCAAGGGCTGCCTGAGCACCAGGCTCAATGCTAAATATTTTATACATCTTACACTGATAACTATTATTTTTCTAATCTCACAAATAAGACTGAAAATCAGAAATGAGAACTAATTTGCCAAAAGTCACACTGCCTTAAAATCAGTACTACATTGCCTGAAATTATGGGTAAACTTTGCACAATTATAGAAAATAAAACCTTGCTTTTTCATTCTCTATGCTTTTATTTCTCAAACTTTAGTGCAACATTTTCTTGTCCTATTGAATTCCAATTTAACAATATCAGAGTGGTCCACATATCAGTTTTACCATCCAGCACCCTGCATGATTATAGCCCATCTCAGGTGCCTGAGGTTCAATGGTTAGGAATCACTG
The DNA here is from genome assembly GCA_004026805.1 of Lasiurus borealis. Lineage (NCBI taxonomy): Eukaryota > Metazoa > Chordata > Mammalia > Chiroptera > Vespertilionidae > Lasiurus > Lasiurus borealis. The sequence continues at coordinate 51,352 of PVJN01008664.1, read as the reverse complement.
TCATTTCCTTCAAGAATAAGCTCTTCACCCAATTTGGAATGTTTTTCCACCTCTTATTTTCTCCTTCATGGAGTTATTTTCATCCCATTTAAGCAGATTGGGTTGGAAACTCCTCTATGGTCCCATATCTCTTTTTACATACTTCATTTTTTAAGTTATCACCTACTTTTATAAATTTTAAGACAATATAGTCTGAAGAAAGTGAGTGGATTGGATGCCCACTACTACCTCAACTGAGAAGATAGCAATGCATAGCTCAAAGACAGGTCAGATTGAAGAAAATGTCCATAGTGTAAACATGGCTATTGATATAAGTGAAGAAAGATTGCACAAGAAAAGGCTGCTGGGATATCATATCAAAGGAAAACTGCTGATTGATTTGGTTGCTAATTTTGCAGCCAATATGACCTTAATTTGAGAAATAATTTTTATTCCATGAAATACTGTACTGCAGATGCCATTTAAAATATATTTGGTTATTTTCATTGATGTGAGAATTTGACTCAATATTATAAAGAAGGAAATGGGATATTTGGGGAATAACTTTTAAAATGTATTGAATTCCAAAAAAAAAAAAATGGCGGCAGAATAGACAGACACGTCTGGAGCTTTGTCGCTGGGCAGAGGGAGAGAGAGCAGCTGAGAGTCGCACAGAGAGTGTTTGTTGGCAAGTTAAGAGTCAGTTATCCTCCAGGAGAAGGCAGGGAACTGCTGGACGGGGCTCTCCTGGCCAGGCAGCCCCACTGCCACTGGGTTTTTGTCAGCTGGAGCCACCAGGGCGAATGCGGAGACCACGCCATCTTGCAGAGGGAGGTGGATGCCTGCGGCGGTCTGAAAGCTGTGGCTGGCTGAAACACCCACCGAACAGCCGGAGACCCAGAACACCGCTCCCCAATCGACACAAACACGCGGCAGATTCAGAGATCCACATGGCACACAGAAAGGTCAGATTTCGCCTGGGATAAGGTGAGGTCTCCTGCCCCTCAGAACAGAGACATACACACTGTGGGAGCTGGGCCGCGGGAAAACTGCCTCTGGAGAGGTCCGCGGAGGTGGGAAGGGCGTGATCCCTAAGTGTGGAGGCAAACTCTTTGAGCTGTTGACAGAGGGGAGCTCTGGAAAACAACTCGTTTTTTTTATCTGAGACAGAGGGACAGCCTGGGAGTTATTACAGTGTCCCGGCTGCAAAATCCCCACAAACTGACTTTGAGAACCACAGAGTAGCAGGAATTGAGCACAGCCTAGAGAGGTCCTGTGCTTAGTCTCAGAGGTCAATTCTGAAACACTGCCACCCAGTGGATGACGCACAAATTGACTCTGGCATAACCACAAAAGAAGAAAGAGATTAAAACACCAACAGTGGAACACAGGGAACTGCAATGCCTTCCCTGCTGGGAAACAGGAGTGCCAAGCAGAATAATAGTGGAAGTGAATGACCATTCTATTTTTTTTTCTTTTTTTTATTTATTTTTATTTTTTATTTTTACATATTTTAATTAAAAGACTATTTTTTTCTTTCCGCCTCAATTGATTTTACCTTTTTAATTACTACATTTTTGTTTTCAACTAGTATTACTACTAGTATTTTACCTTTTGGGGAAAAAACAAGTGTCATTTTGTTTTCTCTTTATTTTACTTCAGGATTAGAGTTCTACATTCTATTTTCATCTTTCCTTTAGCATAATTTTACTCCAACTCAACTCTACCTTTATGCCAACACTTTCCTCCTACCTTTCCCCATTTTGTTGTCTTGTTTCTCTTTCCCTTTTCCAACTTTAGATTCCCCCTATTCTTTCTCTTTACCTGGTTAAAATTTCACCCCACTTATATATCTAATTTCAAATCCCCTACTACAAGTCCATACAAACCTCTCTCCTCTTGTTTTCACTGGCCAAAAAGTTGTTTTTTCTCTATGTCCTTTTGTTACTATTGGCCTGAACAGTGATTATATCGATTTTTTGAACTTTTTTGTGAGATTATTTTAGCTTAATCTACTTGTTTTATTTTGCTTTTTGCTTGCTTTGTTTTTTACCTCTCTTTTCCCTAGCCTCCCTCAATACCAGTTGTTATCTGCAACTCTAGGTACTAATGTATTAATCTCTAGGTACTGGTTGCTGGCCTTTATTGGGATTAGTGACTGTTCTATTGGAGTTTTCTCCTGACATCTATATTTTGTTCCCCTTTTCTCTCTTATCCACTTTCTTTTCTCTTTGACTTTGTTTCTCTTTCTCTTTTCTTTTTCTTCTCCTTTATTTTATTTTATTTTATTTTTAGTTCATTTATTTTTTTTCTCCCTCTCCCAATTTGATTTTGGCACTTCTTTCCTTTCTTTTTCCCTCAACTTCCTCTTTCTCTTTCTCTACTTACCCCTAATTTGTCTTTCATTGGTGGTCACCTTATTGGTGATTATTAACATTGTGAATACATTTATGTTCATTGCCTTGTGTGCTGTACCAGGTCGTGTTGTAGTTTGTGCCTTTGAATCAACGTAGGAGAGAGAACTACATAACCAGACACCCGGAGAAGAAAAACCACGGGCAGAAGAAGAAACAGCCCACATATGACAGATAGGCCAGTATCACCAGAAAAGGAAGTAAATGAAATAGAAGCAGAAATAAGCCTGTCAGAGAAAGAGTTCTGAGAAATGATCATAAGGTGGATGAAAAGAATGGAAGACAAATTCGACATTTTGAGTAAGAGCCAAGAGGAAATGAAGAAGACCCAAGAGGAAATGCAGAAGAAGCAAGAAGAAATGCAGAAGCAGCAAGAAGAAATGCAAAAGAAGCAAGAAGAAATGCAGAAGAACCTAAAAGAAATGCAGAATAATCAAGAAGAAATGAAAAATGACATCACTGCTATAAAGAACTCAATAGAAAGCATCAAAAGTAGACTAGAAGAAGCAGAGGACCGCATCAGTGAGCTAGAAGACCCAGTAGAAAAAATACCCAAGTACAGCAGCTTCTAGAAAAAAAAGTTAAAAAGCAAGAGGAGAGCCTAAGGGAACTTTGGGATAACATGAAACAAAACAACATCTGCATAATTGGGGTTCCAGAAAGAGTGGAACCTGAACAAGGATTAGAAAACCTGTTTGAAAAAATAATGACAGAAAATTTCCCCAGTATAGGAAAGAAAAAACCCACACAAATCCAAGAAGCTCACAGAGTTCCAAGCAAAATGAACCCCAACAAACTGACATCAAGGCACATTATAATTAAAGTGGCAAACACCGACAACAAAGTAAGAATCTTAAAAGCAGCCGGAGAGAAACAGAAAGTTACCTACAAAGGAACCCCCATCAGACTAGCTACTGATTTCTCAACAGAAACTCGTCAGGCTAGAAGGGAATGGAATGAAATATACAAAGTCATGCAAAGGAAGGGTCTGAATCCAAGAATACTGTACCCTGCAAGACTCTCAATCAAAATTGAAGGTGAAATCAGAAGCTTCACAGACAAAAAAGGACTAAGGGAATATATTACCACCAAACCAGCAATGCAAGAAATGTTAAAGGGTCTGCTGTAATAAAAAGAAAGAGGAAGCAAAGAAGGAACTCGGGGGTAAGGACTAAAAATGGCAACAGATAAGTACTTATCAATAATAACTTTAAATGTAAATGGATTAAATGCTCCAATCAAAAGACATAGGGTAACCGATTGAATAAGAAAACATGATCCATATATCTTCTGTCTGCAAGAAATCCACCTCAGGAAAAGAGATGCACACAGATTAAGGGTGAAGGGATGGAAGATGGTATTTCAGGCAAATGGAAATGAAAAAAAAGCTGGGGTTGCAATACTTATATCTGACAAATTAGATCTCAAAGTGAAGGACATAACAAGAGATAAAGAAGGCCACTTCATAATACTAAAGGGAACAATCCAACAAGAAGAAATAACTCTGATAAACATATATGCACCCAATATAGGAGCACCTAAATACATAAAATGCATTGAATTCCTTGTCCTTGGGAAGGCTGAAAACCAAAACTGAATGACAGCCACTTCGGTATTCTGTAGAAGGACTGTAGGTCTAGATTGGAAGATGAACTAGATACCTTTATATATGGTATTTAACTGATATTTTTAAAGAGAAGCAAAATCCCATTGCTTAAAACAGATAGTTGTAAACTATAGGTGTAGACTTGAGTAAAGTAGAGGAAGGAGCATTTGGTCTGCAGTCTGAGCCTGAATCCTGGATCTGTGCTGATGAGCAAGGTGATATTGGGCAGTTAATCTCTCTGATCATCTATCTTCTCATCTGTATAATGGTGATAATAATACCACTTTTCAGGATTATTAGTACAGCATGAAAAACATTATGCAAATTTGTATGTGATAACTGACACATAAGCTTTTAGACATATTAGCTTGTATAATTACAATAACGAAAAAAATAAATGATTTGGGCATAGGGTTGGCAGTTAAAGTCTTTTAAAATTCTTGCTGCAGAATAAATATCTATGATAATAATACACACTGTGGCTTAGGGAATTACAAAAGAAAAAGCAGACGAAGAAAAACCCCTCACAATAACATGTGCTACATTAGCACAGGCTTCATATTACAGCTTCCCCATGGAGTTCGGTGAGATTTTCAGTTGCACTCCCTCCCAAGTCTCATTTTATTTTTTATTTGGTTGTTGTCTTTTAAAAAAAGGGAAAGTCTGGTTGTGTTGATTATCTGTTATTACTTCCAAATAAAAACATGCTTTCATTTGCTGAAATTAGATCCCTAGTCACTGCGTTGGCACACACTGGGCTGCCTTCTCCAAAGGGTTTGGGCCTGTTAGATAGCGCACAGTTGGAAATCGGTGGCATTGAGTGCCTGCCAAGACTGGAAGACCTTTAAGATGGCATTTGGTGACCTTTTTGCTGAGCCCCTTGGGTTCTACATTTGAGATTAGATGTTCTTCAGGAGAGGGATGCTTCTAGCCACCTTTGCAACGTTCCTTTCTAACTCTGAGACTCTGCGCGGTAGCAGAGGGTGGCAACAAAAGGCTGGTTTGCAAGAAAAGTCCATTGTGAGAGGGGGAACAACTGGATAGTTTTCTCCACGTTTATTTATCATTGAGCAATACAATAATGCCTCCTAATTACTGTAGTTCCCAGAGGACACGAAACTGTTCACTGTGTCCCGGTGAGCAGAAGCAAAAGTCAGAAGTACCTGCGAAGAAGCAAGCTGTGTCTTGCTTCCAAGAGAGTACTGATGGCATTTATTTCTTTTCTATTGAAATGGCAGATTTCTAGTTTCAGTACCGCAGGTAGATAGTACACAAGCTTAGAAGAAAAAACTGTGAGTGTGTGAACAGCATAACAACCAATGTGTGTTGACTAGATGTTTGTGCTAACAATAGACATGCCATTTCTCAGCGGAGGAGTCATTTTATGATAATTTTTAAAAAATATATTTTATTGATTTTTCACAGAGAGGAAGGGAGAGGGATAAAGAGCTAGAAACATCGATCAGCTGCTTCCTGCACACTTCCTACTGGGGATGTGCCCACAACCAAGATACATGCCCTTGACCAGAATTGAACCTGGGACTCCCCAATCCACAGGCTGACACTCCACCCACTGAGCCAAACCGGTTCTGGCATTTTTATGATAACTTTTAGCTGCTGTGTATGTGTGTGATTTAAAACAACAACAACAACAACAACAACAACAACAGGTTATTTTTGGTATTTAACAGATTATTTTTGGTTTTTATATCTACTGTGATTGTGTAAATAGACAGGCAGATATATTTCACATTTCTCAGGCTACTCTGTCCTGAGACTACCCACAAAAAGATTTTGAAAGTGATTAAAGCAAAGAAATTTATCCCTTGGTTTCCTTCGGAAGAACTAATTCTGCCCCTGTGCTCAGTTTTGCCTGTAAATTCTGCACTGCCTGCTTTCGTTGCCACCTCCTCTACTTTCTGCCCCTCATGTAATCCCAGACTTTCTTGAGTCTCTCCTGACTCTTTTATGGGCAATAGGAATTGAGGTGCAACCAGCTAGACCAAGGTTTATATTCTGGCTTCACTACTGAAAAGCCATGTAGAATTGGAAAAGTCAAATAAACTTTCTGACACATAATGCCTTCATCCTAAAATGAGACAAATACCACCTATCTGTAGGGTTGATGTGAAGACTAAATAAACTAGTATATGTAAGTGGCTAGTGTGACTGTCATAGGGTTAAATGCTCCGTAACATTATTTTTGCAATCATTGCAAACTAGCTATTACTCATTAAGCTTTTTGTGGTAAAATTGGGGTACAAGATTACATACAGTTCAGTTGTACAACATTATAATTTAATATCTATATACACTACATAGTGTTTTTCACTGTATGTCTAGTTACCATCCATCACCTTCCCCTTAAGTCCCTTTCCCTCCCATAACCACCACTTCATTCTTTGTATCTATGAGTTTGTTTTTGTTTTGCATGTGTGTTTAGATCCCACAATAAATGAAACTATATGGTATTTGTCTGATTTATTTCAGTTATTCCTCTTATGAATTTCAAATATCACTGATTCTTTATAACATTCGACACTCATCTACAAGTTAATGATATATGTTTCATATTATTTATATTAAATTAGGTCAATTTCTTTAAATACTTAGAAATATATCTATATGCATAGACATATATATGCACATCATAAGTATACTTACCGAATTCTCACAAACATGATATACCCATGCAACAACCATCTGCATCGAAAAACAGAATTGTACCAATATCCTAGATGCCCCCCTGGAATTTCCTTCTGGGCTCTATAACTGTCTAAAAGGTAATCTCTGGCTATCTATCTATCTTATAGAAGAAGCTATCTATCTAACTTATAGAAGCAAGTTATACCAGCTGTTAACTTGATTATTTGTGTTATTTTTGGACAACCAAACGAAATTAAGTTATTTAAGGGCAGGGACCATGTGCTATACATCTTCTCTCATTGCAAGAACTATTTATAAAATATACATCTTTCTTCTATATTCCCATCTTGCTCTGTTGTTATTTGACTGCACGTGTATAGCAAGGCCCCACCCTGAATGTGCCCCGCTGTTTTCTTTGCATCTCTGCAAGGACCCCTGGGCAATCCTGGAGGAAAGCATTCACCCTCTCAGGCTGATGCCACAAAGTCATGGTCTCCAGCCTTCATGTTCACTCATTTTTGCCCTCCAACTGATCAGCTACTTTCTACTCTTCATAGCAGCTATTTCAAGCCATCTACCCTTAATCAGACTTCCTACCCCAGCACTTCCCCCTTGAGGGCCAACAGGTAGTCATTCCATGTATATCAAAAGAAAATTCAAACTGTCAGCAATTTGATCAGCAAAATGTACAAATAAACGTGCCTACATCCTCACCTAGCTCCCTATTACCCAACATTGAGATTTCATTTCCACCTCTATTCTCTCAGTTACACCCCATTTCATTTTATCAGGGATCATCTTATTTTATCAATTATATTCTCTCCTTTTCTCTGGTTTAGTTGGCTCTTTTCTCAGTCCACTTCAGTCTAGTATCCACCTCCATTATCTCATTAAAGCTCTTTTGCCAAGATTCCTGGTGATATTAATGGATATTTTTCAGTGCTTACCTTTCTCAGGAGTACCTAACACTGTTCACTATGCCCTCTCTCTGGAAAAATCCTCTTCACTTTGCTGCCAAGAACTTACACTGCTGGTTCCCCTCAACCTTACTGAAAATTTCTTCTAAATTGCCTTTTAAGGTTCCTCTTCCCTCTATAAATGTAGGAGTTCCTCAGAGTCCTTTCCTAGGCCTTCTTTCTTTCTCATGCTGCTGCAACCAAGAAGATTACTACCAAAGAAACACATCTAAATCATTGCCTATGCTATGGTTTGGTTTTACTAAGTAAACAAATCATGGGGTGACTGTTTCATGCTCAGAGAGTATGACATGCTTTAAAATAGATCCTTTCTACTATATTAATAACAACATCTAGAATTTATAGAATCCCTTCTAGACATAACTATTTTGAAATTTATTTTTCCAATTATAAAATAGTATTTTCTCATGTACAAATTAAGAATAGTTTTATGAGATATAATGTGAGATAATATTTGTATAATGTAGCAGAGTGTAATAGAATCTACTGAGTTTTACTACCCAGAGATAATTATTGTTTATTCAGCTTATATCCTTCTAGATATACTGTGTTCTCATACATAAACACATATATTACAGACATACTTTGTACATAGTTGAGATAATTGTATTTTTTACTTATTTGTACAACTGGACTTTTTTGTGTCAGTAAAATTATTTCTAACTATTTTAGTAGCTCTATACATTTTATTATATAAACATAGAATTAAATATTCAACATATACACTTATTACTAAATATTTAGAGTTTTTAATTTTTCTGCTCTATATTTTTTTCATAATACACAATCAAAAATTTTATTTAATAAGCTAAAGAGTTTCAACTTCCTGACTCTTAATATATTTGTCAGGTTACCCACTCACTTACTTAGAACTTTTGGTGTAGCCATTCACTTTTTTTTTTTTAAGTTTTCTGTATTTAAAATGGTGCCTTGCAATTGTTTTGACTTATAAGTCTTTAGTAATGAAACAAGGTTTAATACTTTTTAAATTTTGTTTATTATTTTATTTTCATGAATCATTTCTATTGGGTTTTTATTTTGCTTTGCTTTTCTCTATTCAGGATTGGGGAACATTTTTCTGCCAAGGGTCATTTTGCAGGCTATACAAAATTATCAACTTAAAAATTAGCCTGTTACATTTGGTCAAACATTTAATTAACTCATCCCTAATGTCTTGGCAGGGCCAGACCAAATGTCTTTATGGGCCTTATATAGCCCTCGGGCCAAAAGTTTCCCATCCCTGCCTGTATAACATTAAATTTAAATGGAGGACTAATGAAAGGAAAAGAAACTTCAAGGTGAGGAGTTGGGGGAAGACAAAGAGCAGACCTGGAGCTGGTGAACTGCCTTGACTTCCTTCTTTTTCTAGTTACAAACAGCAAAAATACCTTTCAGGCTTGTAAACAAGATATGTGATGATCTGTATGGTTCATTTTGACACTGTCATTACTTACAGTAAGAGCTTTGGAGCAGATGGCCAGATGATCTTTATAAGTATGAGGAAGAGAGGAGGGGAAATATAGGCTAAGGAAATAATAACATGGCCTCTCTATGGTAAATGATCCCTAGACAAATAACCAATATTTACTTTTACATTCCCCAAAGCTGGGTTACTACTGTTCACACCAACAAACACCTTCTATTTTCTCATGCCAGCCTAGCACATGCAAATCCACCCTGTGAGTAACGAAGTGCAAAACCTTTCTTCACAGCAAGGAGAAGGAGAACCTGAAAGCAGAAACTCAAAGAGTGTTCCAGAAATCTGTGATTGATAATGCAAGACAGATGAGCAGAGACCCCCCAGCTCCTAGTAATCCCGCTGATCATCAAATCAGTCATGGCCCAGAAGAAGTGCAAGAGAACCAGCCCCCTGAGAACAACCAGAAACTCCACATGGGAGCACTTGCTACCAGACTTCTAAATGGCAAAGTGAGTGACAAATACCTAAACTGTTCTTGGTAATGGGCTAGGAAAATTCAGTTAGGATAGAGGCATATATTCATACAAATGGTAATTGATGTATTTTGCATAAGATAGACTTAGAATGAAATTTTACATATAAATGTGAATTTTAGATTATTATATTTATTGCATCTTTGTTGACCACAAATTGAGTTGGTCAACCTACTCTGCCTATGACTCACTCAGTGATGGACATCCTATATTATAAAAGGTTAATATGCAAATTGACCATATTGGTGGAACCACCAGAAACGACTGGTCTCCATGATGTGCACTCACCACCAGAGGGCAGATGCTCAATGCAGGAGCTGACCCCTAAGCGCTGCTCAGCCAGAAACCCACTCATGGCTGGCCAGCGCAGCAGCAGTGGCAGAAGCCTCTCCCACCTCCATGGCAGTGCTAAGGATGTCTGACTATGGGAGTGGGCCTAAGCCGTTAGTTGGACATCCTGCAAGGGCTTTGGGCTGTCAGAGAGATGTCTGACTGCTAGCTTGGGCTCAGTCCCCAGGGAATAGGCTTAAGCTGGCAAGTGGACATCCCTTGAAAGGTCCCAGACTGCAAAAGGGTGCAGGCTGGGCTAAGAGATGCTCCCTCTCCCCACTGAATGCACGAATTTTCATGCACCAGACCTTTAGTATAGTGATAATTATCATCATACATGTAAATTTGGGGTAGGTTGGAGGTAGGGTGGTCTGTCTTCTTTAGCATTCCAGGGAGAGATTACTTACTTTCAAAATCCAGTGCTACCATATCTAGACATCAAAGAATTATCAGCCCAAAACTATCTGGATAGAAATCTATATCACTGCACCCTTGTTCAGAATCAGTCAAACCATCCACAACAAACTAACGTGATAATGAGGAATCTAAATGATTAATATTTTGTAATTAAAAGAACAAGAATAGCAGCAATTGCAAACTGGATCCAAATCAAGACAAAACTAACAATTCATTGATAACAAAAGTACCATTTCCAAAAATTGTTGAAACAGCAATTAAACAGATACATAGAGTAGAAGTTTTGCAGTACTGCCAAGCATTAAGTGATAGCCAGATATTTTAGTAGACTACTGAGAGTCTGCAGTGCACTCTAACATAACTATTTTTAGTTTCTAATTTTAATAGCTCCTACTAAATCTCTGATACAAGCTAGTTTTCAGTTATATGAGAAAATAAAAGCCTATGGATTTGTGACTCTGGTCATAAGAACTCTGAAAAAAAAATGCAATTTGGAGTAGTTAATAGCCCAACAATAGACCTCAGACCATACTCTGAAAGATCTACTTGAACAGTGGGGTCCAGAAATAAAAGTGACTTTCCCAAAATGTCAGTGCACCACCTGTGCTGGAACTCTGGCTTCCTATTCCCCAGGTTATGTATTATTTTGTGTTTTTTTTTATAATGAGTCCTTGAATTTAGGACATGGTTGGAGCAGAACATATGCATCTGCAGAGGTAAATTAATCTATTATGAATGTCTAAAGACCTCTGAGGTTTCACCTAATTTTGACTCTGGCATTAATATATTTGTTTTTGTTGCTCCCCAAGGATGACTTTGGTAAGAATATTATAGTTATAAAACACTTTATTATTGCCTGGTCACTTTCAGGTAAATGTTATTATTTGCTCCTTGGAATGAACCTGTGAGGTTATTTCTGTCTCTATGGTATATAGATGATAAAACTGAGATGCAGAAAAATTAAAGTGACTCAAAAATGTCCAGATAAGATGTTTACTCAGATTTTCTTTTCTTAATATTGATCTTCCTAATTATAAAATATTACCTACTCATGTAGAAACTATAGAAAATGTAAGAAACAATTAAGAAGACAAAACTCAACTGAAAAGAAAAAACAGCCATATATTGCTTTCTCTTCTATCCTCCATGCATAGATATAAAATAAGAAGCATGACGCATATACTCTGTTATCCTGCTTGATTCACTTCATAATAAGAATTCTGTTCCAGCTTCACAAAATTCACTTTAAGCATCCTCTTTAATGACTCTATGAGTCATACTTAGAACACTTAACTAACATTTACTCTGTGCCAGGAGCTATTCTAAGCTCTTTACATAGATTAACTAATTTAACTACTCTCAAGTACTCAATGAGGTAGGAACACTTATTACCTTCTCGGGTGAAGGAACTGAGAAACAGAGAGTTCAAGAGCCTTGTCCGGATCATAAGACTGAGAAGTGGCAGAGCCCAGTTGAAGCCCAGGTTCTAGGTCCTTAATCACCAAACTGTATTCATTCCTTTACAGGAATATAACATGGCTCATTTAACTAATTACTTATTTTTGGCATGTAAGTCATTTCTAGGTTTTCTCTTATAAATAGAAAGTTGTTTCTTAATATGCCCCTTACCACACTGAGCTGCCCATTCCTAGAAAAGACTCTGCATTCGCCATTATAAAGGGCAGCAAGCATGTTCGCTGGGAAAGCTGTTCATGAGCCTCCATAATCTGGACTCTGCTAGCGCTGGAGCAACAGAGGGAAATGATGTGTCTCTCCCCCACACGAAAAACTCAATGAGGTTTGTCGTGGGAGGCTCAGTAAGGCTAACACTCAACCACCAAATACAGCAAGGCTTTGTGGGAGGTGTGGGCCTAATTGGTTCTGTCTGCCAAGTGTGTGGAGCTGGCCTGCCAGATGGCAGCCACAGTTGCCTGGTACAGAGACCCTCATTACCACCTTGATAAGTGGTAAATGGAATTATGCCTTAGTGAAAAAAACAAACCAATCAGAACTCATTCTAGACCCTCATCCCTCACACATGGATGAAAATAAGCTTTCTTGCATGGTATCTAACAGACAATCTGTACTGAATTTGCTTCAAAAAAAGAATTTACTGATAAAGACTTATGCTAATGTGGGTGAGGATGGACAAGTGGGAAACTTTCCTAAATTACAGATGCAGCTTGAAGGGTATCATATCATTAATAGGAGGTAAGTAAAGCAGAAAATGTTAAGAAAATCCATTATTTCATGAGGGTTGAAAACAGTTAGATATCTTAGAAATCAACCAGTACAAACCTTAATTTCACGAATAAAGAAGGAGAGGCCCAGAGAGCTTCATCTTTAGTTCAAAGTCTCACAAGTGAAGAGCCTGGCTCTTCTCACCACAAACCCTAGGATCTTTTTGTCTCCAAATTCTTCTCCTTATGTGTCTTTGAAAATATATATGTTGTTTACATTATTTCTCAGAAAAATCAGTTCTGTCTTCTTTCAGAAAATGACAAAGAATGTGTGACTAGCAACAAACTCAGTAGCACGGTTTCAAAAATAAAATTAGAGTGTGCTTTTTGTATCTGGCAGCATGAAAATGAAAGTGTTAGTGCTTTCATTTTGATAATTATCACAGCTGATTTGTGGTGTTTTTTTAACCCCCTTTGCATGTTTTATTCTGCTTAATAGCTCTGTGAGAAAACAACAACAACAACAAACAATAACCCTCTGAGGGAGGTAGAGGCACTGAACATTATTTCCTTTAAGAGATGAATAGACAGATGTAAAGGACAGTTCCACCTGGCTGTGCATTGGTGGCTCAGATTTAGTATGTTCAAAGCAAAATGTCCAGTTCTACTCTTCGTCCTGTGGTCTGTCTCACAAAATGGTCTCCCAGTTCTCCCAGATGCACAAGCAAGAAACCCAGGCCTGCTTTCTTCTTCTCTCTCCCTAACTCTGATACACAACTAATCATTAAGCCCTTGAAATTCTACCTCCTTCATTTCTCTGAAAAACTGCCTTCTTCCTTATGTTTCCTCTGACATCATCCTAGTCAGACCACCATTGTACCTCAGCAGGGAGACTTTATCATCAAATTGGCTTTTCTTTTCTATGCTTCCCTCTCTGTGTATTGGTCAGCTATTATAATACTTCTGTGTAACAAATTACCTCAATACTCACTCAGTAGTTTATAGTAATCTATGCTTATATTAGCAGATATGAGCTAATACAGCATTAATTTATTTCACTTGGACATTCCCAGGCTTGGCTCCAGATTGAAAATTAGATCAGGTCTCCTCTGTGTGTTTTTTCTTATTGGTCTGAATCAGTGGGTTCTTCAAGGCAAGTTCTTATCACAGTAATGGAAACATTTCAAGAATACAAACTCAACCACAAGTACATTAATCCTTTGCTTATTTCATATCCACTAATCTCCCATTGGCCAAACCACGCCACATGGCAAAGCATAACACTAATGGGGCAAGGATATACATACCCTACCTCTTTTGGGAGGAACTTCAAAACCACAGATCAAATGTAAACCCTACTTAAAACATTTAAAGTCACTGTTTAATTCTCAATGCACCAGTATAAAATTCAAACTCCTGCAACTTTGTCTATTCTCTACTTCCCTCCCATCCCCAACTTTCACTGAACTGAACTTCAGTTTCCAAAATAGAGTTCCATTCTCTTTTATCTCCTACTAGAGGCCTGGTGCATGGATTTGTGCACCAGTGGGGTCCCTCAGTCTGGCCTGTGCCCTCTCACACTCTGGGACCCCCAGGAGATGTCAGATATCCAGTTTTGGCCCTATCCCCACTGGCCCAATCCAGACAGGAGGGAGCTCAATCTTGTGTGTTGAGTGCCTGTGGTCAGTGCATGTCATAACAACTGGTCGACCGGTTGTTCATTCAGTCATTTGGTCGCTTAGGCTTTTATATACATATAGGTCTTTTCCCCATGCTATTCCTTTTGTGTGAAATTCTCTTCTCTCTATCGTTATTTAACCCTAATTACACTGGGGTCTTAACTTAGATATAAGCCCTGTCAAGAAACATCATTGTCTAATCATCAAGACTGAGGTATGTGCCTTTCTTAATGTACTTCTAAGTCAACCTGTGCATAACCCTATAGCAGATGTCATCATACTATTAAAATAAGTTGTTTGTCTCTTTCCTTCAATAAATCTATAAGTCCCTTGAGAATAAGATTTGATTTTGTTCATTGTTATTTCCAAAATTCTCTCTCTATGTAAGAAATGCTAGAAGCTTTCACATTAGAGCCTGGAAGTAAATATAAGTAATTTTTCCACTGGTTCTTAATATTATACTGGAGGTATCCACCAATATAATTAAATAATATAAAGCAACTAAAAGCATACTTAGAAAAGAAAAGAAAAAACTGTTTCCAGATTATAAGATTATACACATAAATTCTCAAAATAACGTGTGAAGAAACTACTAAAACAGTAAGAGAATTTGCAAAACAGTTATAACATCAATATATACAAATGAATAGACTTCATGTATATAGAAAAAACTAGTTAGAAGATAAAATTCAAGACACCATTTACAATAATGAGTAAGTGAACAATTAAATTAAATAAATCAAATGCCTATACATAAGCTTAACAAAAAAATGTCTAAATCTTTATGAAAAAAAAAATAAAACATTCTTGAAAGACACAAGAGTAGATTTGAACAATGGGTAGACATGTATGTTTTTATTCAGAAAAAGTTAACATCATTACTCTCTATCAAAATCCCAATAACCTTTCTGCAGAAATATAAAAGTCATCCTAAAATTTAAATAGAGCCTCAAGTGCCTCTGAATATCCTAAACAATTCTGAAAAAAAAAAAGAAGAATGAAGCTGGAGAACTTATACTAACTATAAAAGCACAAACCAAAACACTATGGCACTGGCATAAAGATAGACATATAGACCAATGAAACAGAATAGGGACTTCAAAATTAAAACTTCACATAAATGGCCAAATGATTTTTCACAAGGGTACCAAGATGATTCAAAGAGAAAAAGATGGTCTTTTCAGCAAATGGTACTGGGAAAACTGAACAGTCACATGTAAAAATATGCAGTTAGACTCTTACCTAACACCATATACAAAAATTAACTTAAAATGGATCCATGACTTAAGTCTAAGATTTTTAAAGTATAAAACTCCCTGAAGAAAAAATAAGGCAAAATCTTTTTTAAAAAAATATTTCATTGTTCTATTGATTTCAGAGAAGAAGAGGGAGGGAGGGAGGGAGAGAGAGAGAGAGAGAGAGAGAGAGATGATGATGAAGGAGAAATATTGATCAGCTGCCTCCTGCATGCCTCACACTGGAGATTGAGCCCATAATCCAGGAATGTGCCCTGACCAGGAATCAAACCATGATCTCCTGGTTCATAGGTCAATGATCAACCACTGAGCCTTGTTGGCTGAGCAATGCAAAAATCTTTACATTGGGTCTAGCAGAGATTTCTTAGATATGTCCAAAAGCGGTTTGGCTCAGTGGATAGAGCATCAGCCTGCAGACTGAGAGGTCCCAGGTTCAATTCCAGTCAAGGGCATGTACTTTGGTTGTGGGCACATCCCCAGTAGGAAAGGAGGTGTGCAGGAGGCAGCTGATCGATGTTTTTCTTTCATTGATGTTTCTAACTCTCTATCCCTCTCCCTTCCTCTCTGTAAAAAATCAATGAAATATACATTTTTTAAAAAGATTTCTTAGATATGACTACAAAGGCATAGGAACCAAAACACAATATTGACAAATTGGACTTTATAAAAATTTTAAATGTTGTGCATCAAAACACCTACCAATAGTATAAAAAGGCAGCCCACAGACTGAAAGGAAATCATATATTCAATAAGAGATTAATATCTAGAATATATGAAGAACTCCTAAAGCTCAACAAGAAAACAGATTTTTAAATGAGCAAAGGACTTAACTAGACATTTCTCCAAAGAAGATAAATAAATAGCCATTTGCTCATAAAAAGATATTGAACACTAGAGGCCCAGTGCACGAAATTTGTGTATGGAGGGGGGTGCCTTCAGCCCAGCCTGCTCTCTCTCAAATCTGAGACCCCTTGAAGGAAGTTTGACTGCTCTCTCTCAAATATGGGATCCTTGAGGATGTCTGACTGCCCTCTCACAATCCAGTACTGCTGGCTCCCAATGGCTCACCTGCCTGCCTTTCTGATTGCCCCTTACTTGCTTTTCCCTGCAAGCCTGATCACGCTGCAACCACTCCCCTGCCAGCCTGTTTGCCCCTACCTGCCCTCCCCTGGAGGGCTGGTCATATCTAAGTGCCTCCCCTTCAGGTCTAGATCTGCCAGCAACTGCCCTTCCCTGCAGGCCAGTCACCCCCAACTTACCTCCTCTGCTGGCCTGGTCACCCCTAACTGCCCTCCCCTACAGGTGTGATCATCCCCAACTGCTCTTCCTTGCAGACCTGGTCCCTGCCAACTGCCCTCCCCTGCTGTCTATCTTGTGTCCACATGGGGGCAGTCATCTTATGTGTTGGAGTGATGGTCAATCTGCACATTACTCTTTTATTAGATAGGATAGTGGCCTGCTGCATGAGTGGGGGTCAGCTGGTTTGCCCTGAAGGGTGTCCTGGATCAGGGTGGGTGTTCTCTTGGGGTGTGGGGTGGCCTGAGCAAGGGGCCTGTGGTGATTTGCAAACCAGCCATGCCCCTCAGCAACCCAAGCAGAGATTTATTTATCTTCTACAATTAAAACTTTATAGCCTGGAGCTGAGCCAAGCCTTCTGCTCCCACAGCCATTGAAACTTTGTTGCCTTAAGCAGAGGCCTGCCAGCCAAGGTGTGTGGAAAGCTTGGCTTCCTCTATCACCAGGGGCAACCCAAGCCTCCCTCCTGCTCTCTATGTGGCCATAGCCATTTTGGTTGGGTTAATTTGCATAATCTCTCTGATTGGCCGATGGGCGTGGCTGGTGGGTGTGGCTTGTGAGTGTAGAGGATAGTCAATTTGCATATTACTTTTTTATTAGATAGGATAATTATTCATTAGGAAAATGTAAATCAAAAAATGAAATACTATCTTATGCCTATTAGAATAGAGTTACCTTCAAAAAGAAAAAAATAGAAATAAGGAAAGTTAGTGAAAGTGTGAATAAAATCTGTTGGTAAGGATGCAAAATGATTATAGGTATTGTATAGAATAGTATGGTGGGTTCTCAAATATTAAAAATAGGACTACTATATGAGACCACATCTGGAGATAGAGTTAAAAGAATTTAATGAAGGGTTTCAAGGAGGTATTTGTACATCCAACTTTCTTTTGCCTGCAAGCCTGGTCACCCTATAACCACTCCCCTGCCAGCCTGATTGATGCCTAAATGCTCCCTGCCAGCCTTTTTGCCCCTAACTGCCCTCCCCTGCAGACCTGGTCATCCCTAACTACCCTCTTCTGCAGGTCTGGGTCCCCCCACAACTGACCAGTTAGCATTAGTCATAGTAACTAAAATGGGGAAGAAATCCAACTATCCACTAACAAATGAATGGATAAACAAACTGTATATGCATACCATGGAATAATATTATTGTAAAAGCAATAGGACTTTTAAAATATGCATTTGATATCTCTGCAAATTAACATGACTTCTCCAATATAACTATTTTTAAATAGTTTTATTTATAAAAAATCTTTTAAGAAAATTTGTTTACATTTACAACACTTGCAAGTTCCAAATCCCCAAAAAGAGTCACTAACTTTGTGCTTCATTTGTACCAATTATTTGATAGAAAATCATAAAACCAGCATTGCTCAGAAGTTATTTTGGCCATGGCAACATCCCCAGGCAATATTTTGTGATTCAAATAGAGAAAATCAGAGAAACCTATAACATCAGAGATTTTGTAGGTAGTCTGTTAATTCCTAAGGTCAGAAACATAGTAATTTTTAAAATATATTTTTTTTTCATTTATTTCAGAGAGAGAGAGAGAGAGAGAGAGAGAGAGAGAGAGAGAGAGAGAGAGAGAGAGAGAGAAACATCAATAATGAAAATTCAATCATCAGCTACCTCTTGCATTTCACCTACTGGGGATTAAGCCACATCCTGGCATGCGTCCTGACCAGGAATTGAACCATGACCTCCTTATTCATAAGTCAATACTCAACCACTGAGTTACACCAGCCGGGCAACATGGTGATTCTTGATAAAAATTTCATCTTTTATTTTCATTGACATTTTGGGGACATTCTTTGCTTTTGAAAAACTATAACCAGGATGATTTACATTAGTAAATGGACGAATCTGAAACCCTGTGTGCACATGGCATGAACAAGAGGTCATACATTCTGACACTGTATTTCTCTGTTTGTTCTTCCAATTTGGTGCTGTCTTTAATGCTAGGAATCAGCAAGACATAGTCTTGGTCCACACAGAGTTTACAGTCTATTGGAGGGAGATACACAAAATAACAAATACTAAATACATAATGTTGTTTTAGAATTTACAAAATATTTAAAATGCACTATAACACCTTCATACCACTCTTGGAAGAAAAATATAGTTTCCCCTTTCATAGAGGAGGCCATAAAATTTAGTCAGTGCTGTCTAGGCCAAAAACTTTGAAAGCAAGAATTATACCTGCCTTGTTCATCTGACTCTATGGTGCTAAAAATAAAGATACTCAATAAAGTTTTGTGTTTAAATGAGAGCAAAGAGAACTAAAGAACACCTTGACCTCATTAGCATAATGAAGTGTTAATAAGTACTTCTTCAGAACACTGTAATATAGAAGTGTTTCAAATTCTCAGAGACAGAAAAAATATATATGTGCTTGTAAATTGAAGTATTTTATATTACAAGTAATTTTCAGACCCCTACTGTTTGAACAATATGTCTAAAATACCCTAACCAAATATTTTACAGAATGAAACTACTTTATGTACTGAATGTGGAATCTTTCTCACTCTAGTATATAAATCAAAGTTTAAATCTTATCTGCACAATTTGGTAGGGCATAAACTTTGGACAATTCTGACTTCAATTATGCTCTAAAAGCACTCATCTCTCTCTGTTATGTCCTTGTGTGAAACTATGAGATTTTCAATATTCCTTTTCCTTTTCCCGTACCCTTCCTTCTTCTCTTCTCTTCCTCCCTCATGGTTCAGACTGTTCAAGTCCATATTGAACTCAGCTTTCAAGCCTAGACTTAAATATCATTATAGGTGGCTCATGGACTGTTTTGATAGTGGACCTCATGCCATGTTTTGCTTTCTGTGTCTTGCACTCTGTTACTTCTGTGAGAAAAGGGACCAGGTCTGCTTTGTTCACTGTAGGACCTATCAGTGTGCCTAGCCCAGACTAGGCAAGCCATAAATATTTCTTAAACGAAGGGATCAAGTTACTTAATTTCTGCAAGCCTCAGCTTCCCAAGTATAAAAGGGTGCTATATATAACTTCTACCTTATAGGATTGTTATAGGAATTAAATTGAATGAATTAAGCAAAACATCTATATGATGCCTGTACAGAGTATGTGGCCAATAAATGTCTTATTTTTGTGACTATTCCAGAATTCTCTGCTAATTCTGCTCACTCTGCTCACTCTAGAGAGCCTCTTAATTTCTCTTTAAAACTAGAGGCTCCATGCATGAGATTCGTGCACTTGGGGGTCCCTCAGCCTGACCTGCATCCTCTCACAGTCTGGGAGTCCTTGGAGGATATCCAACTGACAGCTTAGGCCCAGTCCCCGTAGGGAGAGGAGGGGCAGGCCTAAGCCAGCAGCTGGACATCCTTAGAGCTGCTGCGGAAGCGGGAGAGGCTCCTGCTGCCATGCTGTTCTCACCAAGCATGAGCCCGGCTCAGGGCTTCTGGCTGAGGGATGCTCCTCCTGTGGGAGTGCACTAACCACCAGGGGGTAGCTCCTGCGTTGACCATTTACCCTAGTGGTCAGTATGTGTCATAGTGACCAGTTGTTCCACCATTCAGTCAATTTGTATATTAGCTTTGTATTATATAGGATGCTTTATGACTATAAAGCATTAAGCATCATAGGTTGCTATCAATACTAATAGGTCGTTCATTCAACATGACAACCAACTGAGTATGGCTATTCAGTTTTCAGTAAATGCTACTGATAATGTCTCCTTCCAATTGTCTGATATTAACATTAACCATGCACTCTGATTTGTACCTGGGAGTTTATTTTCATCAGATATGGCAAAGTGACAGATATAAAGACAACTGCCTTTGAAAGAAGAGTTTATTATGTTTTCCAGGAAACGGGGCGTACCATACCACTCAGGACCACATAGGGAAGCAACAAAGCAACAAGGTCAGTCAGGAAGTATGAGAAGTGAGGAGAAAGCATAGGCCATGGCCTTTATTGAGATTTCCTTGAGAAAGGCAAGGCAGGATTAACAGAGTAGAACTGGCAAATTTAGATAAGCCAGGGGACTTTAGGTATAGGTCTCCAATTATCTGGTACCTAGACCTCAGTTGATTCCAGGCAGGTGAAATGCTGGCTCTGTGTGTGAGGATTAGATAAAGAAGGTGGATGGAGTTATGAACCAAGGTCTGGCTGGTTTTCATATGAACAAGGTGGTAGCAGGAAGCTGTTCACTATCTCTAGTTAGGACTGGGAGAGACAGTCTCTTCCAGCCAGGCCCTCTAAGATATCAAACTCTCATAAAACACAGGGGGAGAAAAGCGTGATTAATACACATACTCAATGGAAAGAAGGAATGGGATTTTACCATTGGCACTTGTTCCATCATTTATTCTATTGTAAACTTTAATAACATTGCTCTTGGGATGTAATAGTCTGGGCTTTTAATCTCTTTTAGTCCATTCTCGATAAAGTTCACAATTGCTTTTGCTACCCTTCCTGAATTGTCTAATTACAAGAACCTTAGGATACCCCTTCTAGAATAAGAACCCTAATTTGCCTATAAACACCTAATTTTACTTTGTGCAGACACCTTTCTTACACAAATAAAATGTATCTAATCATTAGTATACTAGAGGCTTGATGCACAAAATTCATGCACAGGGGTGTGTCCTTCAGCCCAGCCTGCACACCCTCCAATCTGGAAGTGCTAGCTCCAAACTGCTTTCCTGCCTGCCTTCCTAATCACTCCTAACCATTTTTGCCTGCTAGCATGATCACCCCCTAACCACTCCCCTGCCAGCCTAATTGATGTATAACTGCTCCCCTGCCAACCTGGTCATCCCTAACTGCCCTCCACTGCAGGCCTGATCCCCCCAACTGCCCTCCCCTTCAGGTCTGGTCCCTTCCAATAGCTCATCCCTGTAGGCCTGGGTCCTCCACAACTGCCCTTCCTGCAGTCCTGGTCCCTTTAACTGCTCTCCCCTGCAGGTCTGCACCCCCCAACTGCCCTTCCCTGCAGGCCCAGTCACCCCTAACATCCCTCCTGTGCCAGCCTGATCACCCCTAACTGCCCTACCCTGCAGGCTTGATCATCCCCAACTGTCCTCCCTTTCAGGCCTGCCCCCCTTCTCAACTGCTCTCCCCTGCAGGCCTGAGTCCCCCAACTGTCCTTCCTGCAGGCCCAGTTACCTCCAAATTCCTTCCCCTGCAGGCCTGGGTCCTACCCAACTGCCCTTTCCCTATAAACACAGTCGCCCACAACTTCCCTCCTCTGCCAGCCTGGTGATCTCTAACTGCCCTTTCCTGCTAGCCTGATTGCTCCCAACTGCCCTGTCTTGCAGATCTGGTTCCTCCTAACTGCCCTCCCATGTTGGCCATCTTGTGGCAGCCATCTTGTATACACATGGAGGCAGCCATCTTGTGTGTTGGAGATAGGATAGAGGCCTGGTGCATGGGTAGGGGGCAGCTGGTTTGCCCTGAAGGGTATCTAAGATTAAGGTGAGGATTCCCTTGAGGCATGAGGTGGCCTGAGCAAGGGACCTGTGGTGGTTTGCAGGCTGGCCATGGCTTCTGGCAACCTAAGCATAGGCTAGGGCTGGCTGGAAGCAGGTATCTGGGATTTATTTATCTTCTATAATTGAAATTTTGTAGCCTTGAGCAGAGTCCAGGTCTGGCCAGAGTGGGCAGGAAACTTGGCTTCCTCCATTGCTGGGGGTAACCCAAGCCTCCTGCTCACTCCAGCTCTGTGGTGGCCGCCATTTAGTTGGGTTAATTTGCATACTCGCTCTGATTGGCTGGTAGGCATAGCAGAGTGATTGTCAATTTGCATATTTCTCTTTTATTAGTTTAGATTTGTCAAACACTTGTTAATTACATAATGCTGATATTGATGTTGAGGCAAACTTTCTTCTTTGGGACTCAATGACCCAATAACTCCATGGGCTAAGTCATTTGGAACTGGAAATATGTTGGAAGAATTGGTGGGCTTAGTCATATTCTCTCTTCTTTCCTCTTTCTCTTCTCTGCTCCCCTTCTGAAACTTACTACCATTTATTTGTCTTTGTTTCTTTAAAACTCCCAACCAGGCAAATGTTCACTGCAGTTCTGTACCAACTGGAGACCAGTCCCTGTCCTATATCCATGGCCTCCCCAGAAGAAAACTTAGAGCCTGGTCTTTGGAGCAGATGGAAAGGGGATGCTCTGACCAGCCAGAGGTGTGTATATTGAGAGTTGGTGAGTTTTTTTCTATTGTGGATGAAGGGGTATTATTTGTTGACTGTGTATTTTGATGTAGAACAGATGCTAAGACAGAATCAGGATGGATGGGTGGACACCCAACTTCACATATCTAATTGGCTTTTCAGGAAGCTTTTTTGGGGACTTCATAGGAAGACCTCAACTGAACTTCTCACCTTCTTCCCACCTTCCATTTCCCAAATCCAATGGGTTTCTAAGATATATCATTGTAAATTCTCACATAATCAAAAGGTTATTCTATAAAACAGAGATTATATACCTTAAGTAGTATAAATTCTGGAGTTATTTGCTTCTTTTATTCTGAAAGAGAAGGTCCCAAGACATTATAAACTAATAAATACACCCAGGTTGAACACTTACCCTCAGGCATTACTAACTTGACCTATATTAAGCTAGGCCTGAAAGTAGAAGCCCTGATACCTGCCCTACTAGGCTTCTACCCCCTTGCATGGGTCTTCAGTCATCTTATTTCAGAGCCCTATTAATTTTTGGTGGTGGTGGTTGTTGTTGTATCAGGATATTGGCCAGAGGCTAAGTGGAACAACAAAAGAAGACACTTTTCTTCTCTCCCTGGTCAGAAGAGAACTCAAGTCCCACTCTTTGACTTCTGGCTTATTAGACAAGCTTCAAAAGGAGCTGAAAATCCTGGATCCCGTCGCTTCTGGATTTCTTCTTCAGTCTCAGCTGAGCCGCCTCTTCCTGAGGCATGAAGTCCCTCTGCAGTTACTAACAGTCAAGATCCTCTGCCAGAGGTTTGCCAGGAGTGGCTCTCCTGAAATGGTATGTACCCTGACCACCTAGAAATTTCCAGTGTTCATTCCTTTCTTTTATTTTACTTGATTCCACCAGGGTAATAGAATTAAAAGGCTAGTTTCTTTCTTGAAAAATAACCTTTACTATTGATCCCTAAGATACAAACCTTATTTATATTCATATGTGTAAATCTCTACACCAGAATATAAAATAGATTTAGGTCCCTCTCTTTTTTATTTAATAATATATTTTTATTGACTTCAGAGAGGAAGGGAGAGGGAGAGAAAGAAACATCAGTGATGATAGAGAATCATTGGTTGGCTGCCTCCAGAATATCTTACACTGGGGATAGAGCCCACAACCTGGGTATGTGCCCTGACCAGGAATTGAACCATGACCTCCTGGTTCATAGGTCGACACTCAACCACTGAGCCTCACCAACCACACAAGTTAGGTCTCTTAGTCCTGCTTAATTTCTCTTTAATGAGCTTTCTCTTCCCAACTTTCATTGTCTACTCCTAACACTAGTGGGATAGTTAGAAAGTCAGGATAATGAGTGCACTTAAATCCATTTACAAGTTGAGCAGTTGCTAAGAATGGAGAACTCGACTAAGTGTGATAGTTCCTAGAGCAGTTGGAGGCAAACTCATTAGTCAACAGAGCCAAATATTAACAGCACAATGATTGAAATTTCTTTTGAGAGCCAATTTTTTTTAAACTTAAACTTTTTCTAATGCCACTTCTTCAAAATAGACTCACCCAGGCCATGGTATCTTGTGGAAAAGCCACACTCAAGGGGCAAAAGAACCGCATGTGGCTCGAGAGCCGCAGTTTGTCAACCACTGTTTTAGAGCATTAGATAGTTTGGGGGGAAGGTAGTAATTTTTGAAATATAACTCACCACCATCAATTTACTGATTAGGAAACTCTTCCCCAGAGGAGTTAAGGAACTTGCACAGGACACCTCTGTTCTGGTAGACCAAGGACAGAGATAAATGTTACTCAGTACAAGAGCAGGGTTCTTTCTCTGCTTGTAGTTTCCAAGCTCACACTTGAAAATGAACACAAAACAAAGTCCAAGTATAACCATTCAGGAGCTAGAGGAAAGTGCCCCAAAAGAGGAAGAAATAAAATCAATGGGAAAATCATTAGTAAGTATGTGTGATAGAAAACCAGGCCAAAACCAACCTGGTTTCATGCTTAGCAGTTAGTAGGTACACAAATGAATGTAAGTTCTCTCTCCTGCCCATCTTTAAACTGCAAAAATAAAATTAGTTGTATATTATGATAAATATTTAGCAGTACAATGGGAACCTATAAGTACAACCTCCTTGAATCTTTAATTCAATCGAATTTTCTGGTCTGAAATTTAGTTTATGTCCTGGACCCTGTCTAGCTTCCTTCTCCCATGCTATCCCCTCCACTGTTCTGGAGTTGTCTGTCTACCATAATCCTTAGGATGCCATCCAGCCCAGCAATGAAAATGGACATTTCTTCAGTCCTTTTCTATGTAAAATAAAATAAAATAAATAATTAAAATAAAAATCTATATATATAAAATTCCAAGCAACCGTCTGATCATTCTATATATATAAAATTATATATATATAAAATCCCAAGCAACCATTTGCCTGATAGCTATGACGTACAATGACCACCAGGGAGCAAATGCCCCAACCAATAGAAGAGGGAGCCTAATTCATTGTGGAATTGGCCAGTTAGGTTGCTGCTGGGCACTATCAGCCCCAAACCTGGTCACCTGTAACCCAGACCCAGAGAAGAGGGAGGAGGGAGCCGGTGGGTGTCCAGGTCCTGGGGCTGGACCTGCAGGAGGGTCTTGCAATGGGGGACCCTCGGGGGATGTCAGCCGGTTTTAGTCCGATCCCCATAGGCCAGGCCAAGAGACCCCACCGGTGCACAAATCCATGCACCAGGCCTCTAGTAATAAAATAAAACTTTGAAAAATTTTTATTTATCTTAGTAACTAAGACCTTATCCTTAAATAATCTGAATATATCTGCTGAACATATCTAAATATAAGCATATATTGTATATAATCCTATCAAATAAAGATAGAATATGCAAATTGATGAGAACTACGTGACAGAGATGGCAGTGCCCACAGCCAATAAGTAGGGAATATGCAAATTGATGCAACAAAGTGAGAGGCAGAAGGTGGCTCCAGGGGACGGAAGGCCTATTCTTGCACAAATATTCATGCATCAGGCCTCTAGTGTGTGTGTGTATGTGTGTGTGTGTGTGTGTGTATAAATAATTAAAAGAGAGAGAAGCTAAAGGCTGTTATAACATAGTAGCAAATAGTCCCAAATCTCAGTTGCTTAAAAGAGCAAAAACTTACTTTTCATTTACATTACATTTCTGTAATGAGTTTGCCACAGGCTCTTCTCGGCACTGTCATTATCTTAGCTCTAAAATCCAGGCTGATGAAGCAGATACTTTGGAATGTTTGGGACATATGGCAGAGGGGAAAAGAGCTCTGAAGCCCTCATGTCAACAGTTTAATTCTCAACCCAGAAGTAGCGCATGTCCCTTCTGCTCATAACTTATTGACCAGAACTGGTCACATGGTCCTACCTAGGCAGTGCAATTTTAGCATTTGTCCAGGAAGGAGAATAATAGTAATATTTGGTTTAAAAAAAAAACACTAATAATTATTATATTTTTAAAGCTGCTTTAAAAATTATTCATGGCAAAATATTTCAAACGCATTTCATTTCAGCAGGTCTCTTTTTCCTACATGTAAATTAAATGAGGATGTTCTGCTTCATATTTAATTTTCAGGTGGATTATGAGAAGCTACTCTGTTTTCTGAAAGTGGCAGCCTCAGATGATCCACAGCAAAGCAGAAGAGTTGTGGACAGCAACCTGAGGGAAGCTCAGGGTGGTACCCATCCCAGTGAAAGGTACTTCCTCCCTTTCTGTGGGCACATTATTCCCAGACTTTCAGAGCTGGCCAGGCTCTTGGGGGCAATTTTCTATTAGGTGAGCAGTGCAGAAACACAGCTGTTCACCAACACTCAACTTATGTTACAGTTTTCTCTCACTGTGCTGTAAACAGGTGGGCATAGGAAATTATTTGCAATAATTGTATATGTTTCTTAACAGCAGTACGTGTCTTTTTTATGAGGTTTCAGTGTAAAGATTAAAAAAAAATCTGAAATAACAAAAAGACTGTGGCTCTGACTGAGTGGCTTAATAGGTTGGTGCATCGTCCCATACACCAAAAGGTTGTGGGTTTGATTCCCAGTCAGAGTACATACCTAGGTCACAGAATCAATTCCTGATTGAGACAGGTACCAGAGGCAAATGATTGATGTTTCTCTCTCCTCCCCTGTTCCACCCTCCTTTTTTCTCTAAAAATTAATAAAACATATCCTCTGACAAGGCTTAAAATGAATAAATAAATACCTAAATAAAATGAAAGAAAGGATTGCATCCTGGTGCAGTACTCATCTAGAGTATGTTCCAGAAATATGTTCAGTCAGTGAACTTCTGACAGCAGTTACTAGCACAGAAAAGTTTGAGGGTACAGAATCAATAGCCTCTTCCAATAATCTTAAAGGAAAGAAATGATTGAAAGCAAACATAGGAAATGAGGAATATAGAGATGAGACACAGAAAAGCATGATAGTCCCCAACGTTCTCTAAGCAAACTGGCAAAGGGCCATGGCTAGGAGCATAGTCCATTGCCAGAAGCCTGGGCTCAATCCCTGTCTCTGCCACTAGGTGGAGCCTTGGCCTAGTCACTTACCCTCTCTGTGGCCCCACTCTCCAACTGTAAAATGGGAAGTGTATAACAGTGACTGAATTAATTCATGCAAAGTTCTTAAAGTCAGTCCTGGTACACGGGAAGTGCTATAGAAGTGTTTGTTACTACTTTTTAACTCTCCTTCCAGAAGATACTCTTTCAGTTACAAATAATGTAACATAGTGCTTAAGAGCCATGGGAGAGGAATTTACCTCCATAAGAAACAGGTATGGTTTTCTGTACAAATGTCCCTGGGCCAAAGGTGAGACTCAATTCCCTTCTACATGTGCTCTGTTGAGTCTGTTACTTCATCAAACAGTCATTGAGTACCAACTGCGTGCCAGGCACACTTTTGCTGGGCACAATGAATTCAGAGGTGGGCAAGGCCCAATCACTCCTTCAAGGACTCACAGTCCAAAAAAATATCACTCTGGAAGTAACTGTCCTGCAAAGACCCACAAAGCCCTATATACTTTTTTAATATTCAGTAACCACACTTCATACAATACAGAGCATGAGAGGTAATATACTGTGCACAGGAAACCATGGCCACACACTGACAGATATGATGGGTCTTATGAGTCCTAGACAGGAAGCCTTTCCTGAGCTCTAGACTAGATTATGTCTCTTTGCTGCGTGGTGGCATAGATGTCTCCCTTCATAGCAGACATTGTCCTGGTAATTACTTATTTGACATTTGAGGTTAGGAATAGCGTCTGTCCTGGCCCACTCAGTGTCTAGCACAGGTCTAGCATAGTTCCTAGCACATAGGAGATGCTCCATAAATACTTGTTGGATGTAATTGGCACCTCCCATTATCACTTCATGTGCAAGGACCTCTGGATTTCTACCCTATAAAAAAGGTGCCTGAAGAAATCATTTTCAACTCATCACAGAAGGCGCTGTTTACATGAACCAGGTAGTGTGTGTGTAGAGGCGCAGGACAAATGGCCTGTAATGAACCCAGGCTCCGTGTTCATTAATGAGCTACTCAGGAAAATACGCTCTTGTGTTCTTCAGGTAGAGCTTTCAATGAGGCAGCTCTGTGATGTTTTAAAAGCCGCCAGCATCACTAATGGGACCAGATGAAATCCACTCCTGCAGCAGGTTTCCTAAGAAAGCCCACCAGCTGCAGTAAATGGGTTCCATACAACACCTGCCAGTTCAGAACCCGGTGTACAGAGATGGGGGCCAGAGCCTCATAAATTCCCACCCCCAGAAACTGGCATTGAAAGAAAAGAAGAAAGAAAGAAAAACTTCAGATTCAAATCTGGGACAGATACTTCTGATTGACAAGGCCCCAATCATGTACCCTATGCAGCAAAGAGAAGCTGGGAAGGCAAATAGCTGGCATGCAGACTCCCAGGCTAGGGAACTCTCTGAGCAAGGACAGTGGGTGCAGAGCTAGGTGACCAACACAAAGATAAATAGCCACTTTTCCTCCTTTTCTGTACCAAACTTTTGGAAAATATTAGCTATTGTTAAATAATTCAAAAGGCATAGTTTGGAGTCAAAGCACAAGTAAGAATTACAAAGCAAAAGAAAGACACCATATGACCTTTCGGAAAGTTAAATACATCTAAAAAATCCATTGCGGGACCTGTATCACATCTTCCAGAAATAATAAGGAACAAAATAGACTCTACCCACATCTTACAGAGCAAGAAGACTTCCCTAGTAGATTGCTTCATAAGATGTGGGTCGAATCTATTAACCAATACCAGTCCAATAAATGTAACTTTTAAAAAAATTATCCAGCAGGGGGTGCTGGAGCATCCAGAGGGCCTACTGGGTGCATCAATTACCATTCAGTGACATTATCTTGGTAGCCTGAAACCAGCCATGGTGGGAGTATTCACACCACAAGAATCAGTAATGCTCCAAATTAGGGCTTTCTCTTAAAGAGCTGGTTGTTAAAGATTTACCAGCACACCAAGGTAAATAAACGAATTTACATGAGTAGGGGTTGGAGGGTGTCATAGAATGTCCCTCTAGAAATGTGGCACTGAAGTTGAGAAAACGGAAAATAGGAAATGCTTCACTGCTGAGAAAATAGTTTGGCCAGATCTGGAAGGATACGCACCTTTGAAAGTGAAATACTAGTATGTAAACATCTCCAACTAGTTTCATAAAATAAATGACTGACACTTTATCACTCTGGTAGTTTTCACCTGTTATGGAAAGTAACAAAAGCCAGTTTGCTAAACCACCTGAATAATTACATACATTTGCATTCCATCTGGTAAATACGTAATTACTCCCAAACTTTTCTGGGTTTTCCAGCTACAAAGAGCAGAGTCAATGATAATGCAGGAAGTTTGCCTGGGTCAAGATTTCCTCCTCCGTAGGTTCCCTGGTCACAGGGATTTGCCAGGATCTGCCTTGCTTTGCTTATGACATTGGAAATTTGATTATCTGGGCTTGAAAAAAAGTAAGAAGCAGGTAAAGTAAACTACCATGGACACCTTTATTTTTTTTTTCTCTCAACCTGGCAAAAAGAGAGGGTAGATTACAAATTTGGTTCATATTCTAGTAAAATGGGTGGGTTCCTTCTGGAGAAGTGACTGTAAACTTTCTAGAATGGAACAGATTTGAGTTAATCTGTGGAGTTGCCACATGCAGTCCCATGACCAGGTTCCCAGTATTAGAAGGTGTGTAACACAGGTGAGAGACACAGTAATGCAACACACAACGGCTTCCTTGAGAGGGTCACCCTTTCACAGACTCTCCCCTCCCCCTCCAAGCAGTGCTGCCCCTCAACATGCCGACTCGCCCTCAGAAGTGGCCAGCAGCCTGCTGGAGATCCTAAAGCTGGCACTCAGCGCAGCCAACGGCAAGGTCAACCTAGAGAGCCTCAGTCGGAGTTTTCGAAAAGAAGACCACACGTTGTCTGGCTCCCTGTCTCCACCCAAGGTAACGAAATTAAATATCAGATCTGTTCAACCCTAAAAGTCTACCCTGGAGCTCTGGGTATGTGGTCAGAAGGCCAAGTTCTGATCTGTGTTCTGCCTGTGGATTATGTCGCACAGTGCTTTGGTTTCTGTGCCAGAGAGGAGAGAAGCAAAACAGAAAAGGAATTGTGAAATGTGCAGTCTTGATCCAGGAATTACTTATATGAAGCTGTATTTTGGGTCAACAATATGGAATAATATAGCAATACCCAAATAATACTTCACAGTGGAAAACAAGTGTTTGCCAAGGCCAAATGCCCATTCCTCACACCTTCACCAGCTTCCAGGAGGTCAGCATGTGGTATCCATTCCTTAGGAACAGCACATGGTAGGGACTGGAGTGACTTATTGCTGATAGAGCTGAGTGTGCTGTTTTGGGGAGCATTAATTAACATTGCAGATGTGTTTCATGGAAGAAGATCCAGAATCATAAGCCTCAGTCATGAGGCTACCTAGGATACAGGCACAATAATAATTACCATGAGTGTTACAATTCCTTTCACACCAACACGCCGCCAAGCTTGCCGGTGTTCTCACCAAGTGCCAAGTCCCGCATTAAATGCTTTACTTAGATCATCTCACCTAACACTAAAAAGTGATCCTCAGAAATTACCCAAGGTCCTCAGTTAGCAAGTGGCAGAGGCAGTAAAGTATAGGACAAACTGGAAATTAAGAGCTATAATTGGCACACCATTAGGCAGAAGCTATCTGGAAGGTTCCATTGAGCTCAGGACACACAAAAGTTAGAATTCCAGAGGAGTAGAGAAATAGAAGGAATTGAAAATTACAGTAGGGGCCAGGGTGTGAGTCCCATTGGAAAGGTTTAAAAATACCTTTCATCTAGGCAAATAGGGGTTAGAATTGAGAGCAGAGAATTTTAAAGAACAAGTGATGCTTACTAAGGAAACAAGGACACAATATGCTGAAAGTGGATCTTATTCTGGCACAGAAGTAGCTTGCTCTGTGCTTTCATTTATACAGTCAACGAAGCATGCAAAGGCAAAGCTCATCTGTGTGTGTGTGTGTGTGTGTGTGTGTGTGTGTGTGTGTGTGTGTTACACTTTCATGCATGTTTTACTAGAAAGATAGAGAGGATAGTACAGGAGATTTCACACATCCTACACACACTGTTTTTTAATGCTCAGGAGCCGATCAGTAGGAATAGATTAAGAAGCACCAATTCTTTGTTATTAGAAACTACATACCAGCATCAGTGATGCTCAAATGTTCTCAGACGATACTCTTAGAGTGGAACATAAATGACTTGAAAATCAAAGTAAATTTGCTTAACCTCTTTGATTCTCAGGTTTTTTATCTGGAAACACTGGGTTCCAGATGTCTGCCTCCTGTCTGTTGTTGAACAAGATAAGTATGCGAAGGCACTTAGCACACTGCGTGATACCTGAGCACGGGCAGGCGGAGCGGGCCTTGAACTTCTCCCCCCACAGCTGGCCCTGCAAGCTTAAATTCATGGTTCATATCCAAGGAAATGGGACACATTTTCCTGAAAGCTGGTCTGCCTCTCGTGAGCCATCTGGCATCTCTTAAGACATCTGGAACTCACTCAAAGTATAGTACAGTTCCGGGAGGCATGTAAGACACAGTTCTGTTTCCCCAGGATGTGAGACAAATTGAAGCCCAAGGGACATTGGATACGAAGGCAGCAGTTCCAGCCGAGCATCTTTATTTCAGGACACAGGACTTCAGAGTGGCCTAGGAAGAGCCATCTGAATTAGAAGGCGTTTTCTTTTGGACCAGTTCTAAATCTCCTTGATGTCAGAGAGTCACAGTGCAGAGAATCACAGACCTCCTTAAGTTTCTTGTAAAATCTCTGCACCCTGGGCTAGACAGAGGTGCGGTGCTGAGGCACCTCCTCACAGCCATTTCAGAGGGTTCACAAATGATTGATAGTTTCTCAGATATATAAATGCAGTCTTGAAGGGTAACATGAGTCTTGTCACTCAGATCAATGGAATTTTGATCTCTGTCAGAGAACAATATGAAAACATATCAACTACCTATCATCTTCATCCTTCGCACTCATTCATCCTGTTCCTCTAGCATGTCTTTTATACAATGATGGCTTCTGGAAGGACTGCTGAGGCATTATGGATTCATGTACATTTATTAACCACCTTAATCATTACTCAAGTGGGTTCAATGGGTCTTTATAAACTAAGATGCTCCCAAGCACATAGGCTCAGTTTAATCCTTTTTATACATAACCTATATTCATCCTTCATCTCATGAACTCATTCGCTTTCCACTCTACATCCCAGACCTCCCTCCCAGGAGGAGTTAGCTAGAACACAGATGGATGTCCTTCTAATTATTCTGCTTCATTTTCATGCAACTTCCTCATTACCATCAACAGGGAGTCCCATTACTGAAGGAAACCTGGCTTTATGAATATGAAGTTTGTTCTGGTGACAAGACACTATGACACTAGTTTAGCTAGTGACAGTCTTCTGCAGTTTGTCAGC
Source organism: Lasiurus borealis (assembly GCA_004026805.1). Classification (NCBI taxonomy): domain Eukaryota; kingdom Metazoa; phylum Chordata; class Mammalia; order Chiroptera; family Vespertilionidae; genus Lasiurus; species Lasiurus borealis. Next base: position 18,456 of record PVJN01008664.1, on the reverse strand, counting down.
TCCTCTTTGGTAGTTTGTTGTTTCTGTATCAGTACACTTTGCCCTAAAATTATAAAATTATTTCTACTAACTTCAAATCCTTCCTTCTTCCAGTTCAGTGACCATCTTTCTGATCAATATGGTATGTTTATTCTAGACTTTAATCCAACATGTTATTCACTCAATGTGTTCTGAGAACTGTGATAAGGCTGAGGGCAACAGACTATTACAATTTCTTGAGCTCAGTGGAAAGGTGACATTTTTAAACATGACACAGTCCTGTATAATAAATGCAGTGATGGCCATAACACTGAACACAGAGAAGAAACTCCAACCTAGCCTAATCCAGAAACTCTCTGTTGGAGAAGATGCAAATACTAAACCTTGGAGAATAGGTTAATTTGGCAGAGAACTGAAGGAAGGAAGAGAGGAAGGATTCAAAAAGGTGTTCTAGATAAAAGAAGCAATGAGAAGTGGCCCTGAAATGAGATAGAGCATGGTTAATTCTATGTAGAGGCAGCACATAGTGAATGTATGGCTGCTGGGGATGGTGGGAGATGCTGCTCAAATGATGCCAGAGTGGGAAGTAGGAACTAATTTATGATGTTCCTAAGGAGTGTAAATTTTATTCTGAAGGCACAGAGGAATCATCAAAGGATATTAAACAAGTGAATGATATGATAAAATTTGGAATTTGAAAAGAGCATTCTAATAGAATATGGAGAATTAGAGGCAGATAGATCTTTAAAAGGCTGGTCCAGTAATTCAAGCAAGAAATTATGAGGGTTTAAGCTAAGGAAGTTAACAGGAGGGATGGAGCTATTAAGGAAGTACAAAGTAGTTCTTGATGACTAATTGAATGAGGACCTGAATTAGGAAGAATCAAAAATGCCTCCCAAGGTTCTGTCTTTGGTAACTTGGTGGTACCATTTTCTGAGATAGGAAACAAAGAAGTTGATGGGTATAGGAAGGGATAATGAGTTCAGTTTTGAACATGTTGACCTAGGTTTAGAGATTAAAACTAAAAAAAAAAATGATTTAAAACTCTTTAATACGGAGCTGAAGTCATGTGAGCAGTTAGGGTTACTAGGGACACAACAAAAAGTGAGATGGGAAGGGTGAGGAAGACACACATTGACAAGGGATAGGTAGACAAAAAGAAGCCAATAAAGGAGACAAAAATAATCAAAAGACACGTGGGAATAGTCTAGAAGCCAAGAGATAAGCCATATCACATGCAGTCATCAATAATTAAGAATGAGAAATATTCATTCAATTTGAAACTATGGAGGTGACTAGTGATTTGGTAAACACAATTTAAGCATCCATTGTGATGGGGTAAAATGCAAATGAAGCTGTAAATGGGAAGAGAGGAAGCTGAGGGCATCTGTGCACCACTCTTTTAATGAGGATTTGGGGAAAATGAACATTTATTTCACGTGTCAGTTTCTAAATAAGAGATACTTTATCTACATTTGATTTTTTAAAATCCCTGACTAAACAGAAGAAACTTCACATAATCACTTTCTTATTGAACAAGGGTCATCCTTTTAATATCTATGCTTTAAAGGATTTTAATAATAATCCCGAATAACACTAAACTGCCAGAATGTCCTGGTAGATATTTTGGTTACTCCTCTACAGCTGTCAGCAGTCAGTTCTTAGCAGCTATCAATCAATCTGCTTCTAGGAACCCTGATGTACTATTTCCAATCTGCTGCTCATTTTAGCCTAGAGCATAATTCAATATTGCCAGCAGTAAATAAACTGTTTTTAGAATAACCTTTTAATATTGATGTTTCAAAATATACCCTGACCAGTGTAGCTCGGTTGGTTGGAGCATCATCTCATATACCAGAAGATAGTGAGTTTGATTCTGGGTCAGGGCATATGCCAGGTAATAGGTTCCAACCCGGGGTGGAGGCTGGGATGTGGGAGGCAATGAATTGATGTTTCTCCCTCATACAAATGCTCCATTCCCTTTTTTCTTCCTTCAAAAAAAATAAAATAAAAATACATTAATGTGCTCTAATCATAACTATGAATCAATTCTTATTTATGGAATAAAATGGAATAATATGACTAATTTCTAACTCACGAAATTTATTCTTTATTAATTTCTGCCCATGCACACTCCACTGTTCAGTGTCTTTAACTTATTCATTCACTTCCTCATTCGTCCATGTATCCATTTACTCAATCATTATTGCTCTTTTATTTTTTAACAGTGTGCTAGGCAATGGTAATAAGAAAATGAATGAAACACAATTCCACCTCTCAGTAGACCACTGTCTTGTAGAGAAGCTCTAATGAACAGATAATTACAGCTCAGCATGGAAAGGGGTATAAAACTAGAGAATGAATAATGTCAAAATACATTCAGTCTCTAAAAAGCACTATGCTCTTTCTCACCCATTACTTAAAATGCTTTTCTTCTGCCTGGATTCTCCCCAACCATTTTCTTCATGTTTCAAATTGATCCTGTGTGTATGGTGCGTGCATGCGCGCACGTGTGTGTGTGTGTGTGTGTGTGTGTGTGTGTGTGTGTGTGTGTTGTTTGTTGTTGTGTTGTTTTGGGTGGTTTTATATATATATAAGCTTCCCTGACACAATTCCTCTCTCTATACCTAGTAAGTAATGCTTGCAAGTTTCAAATCTAGATTTGTTAGTTTCCTTCCATATAGACAAATGAAAATTATCTTCTTATTTCTGTTTAAGTCTAAGTTTTATTATCATTCAGGTATGGTCAGACCAATAGATCAGATGATTGCCATTGAAATAAGTAGAATGGTACTCATAGTTCCCAAGAGGAAGGGGCATGGCACCCCCATCTAGGTCACATGGGGGATCACCAGAGGCTATCAGGGGACATGTGGGCAAAGCCTTCATTGTGGAATGAGCAACACAGGGTAACTAGGTTTAGGGTTGACTAGATTGAATAATGTGGACCCTGTGGCATAGGTTCTGTTCTGATTATGTGGTACTTGGCACTGGGGTGACAAGGGCAGGGAAACAGTGGCTCAAGGCTGGGAGCCCAATGAAGGAGGTGGTTGGTTTGCATATGAGGGCACACACTTTCCTGCCAGTCCATTACTTTATCTAGGAATTGGCTAGCCCTGAGAGGAGTAGTCTCTCTCCAGAGTCAGCAAAGCCCCATGATGTTAAAAAAAAAAAACATCAGAATAAAAAGGCATGCTTGATGCACTTATTATACTGAAATTGTTCTCAAAATAATAATAGTAGTAGCCACTATTTAACACTAAATTAGATATGTCTTTATTCTTTGTCCCTTCCTTCTTTCCATTCTCTCTCCCTTCCTCTGTCCCTCTTTCTTGTTTTTTCTCTTGCTACTTCTTTCCTGTCCTCTTCTCTCTTTCCCATTTTCTTTGTCTTCCCCCCCTTACTTCTTTTCTTTATTCAACAGATATTAATTCAATGTCTACCAAAAGCTGGGCACTATTCTAACTGCATATTTTTTCATGTAATCTTCACAGAATCTGGAAAGTAGAAAACATTAGTCTTATTTAGTAGATGCAGTAACTGAGCATAGCAAGGTTAAGCCTGCCTACTCTCCCCCAAATGCCCCCTACTGCTGGCCTGCTTACCCCCAACTGCCCTCCTCTCCTGGCCTGATCACCCCCAACCTTCCTAAGGACACAAAGATAACAGGCAGCAGATTGGGTGTTCAGAATAAGTTCTGTTTTATTCCAAAGTCTATATGCTTAAACATTATGCTAACCATACAACATATGCTATCACACCCCTAAAAGTTTGACATGTTTGAATCTAAGTATCACCCACCCACCAAGTTGAGAACTGAATTGGTTTGTCAACTAGACTCAGAATACTAAGTACATAGGAAACTGCAGTAACACTTCATTCATTCATCCAACAAGTAATTTATTGAACATCTGGTTTCTAGACTAAGTTCCATGATTTATGTGACATTGAAAAGGTCACTTAATCTCTCTCAATCTTGGTTTCCTCATATATAAAATATAGATAATATTAACCATGCTAATACAATAAGCTTGTTTTATAAATCAAAGTACATGTACAAAAACATTTTGCAATTTACCTATATAATAAGTATATAATTTCTAGTACTTGACCACCAATTTTATGGCTGACAAATAAGTAAGATCAGAATTTTAAAGTTCAGTGATTTTATTTGTATCAACCAAATAAAATCTTGCTGCTACTGAGCATTTAGTTGGACATTCTTGTCTTGAATGATATTCTAATGGTACATAGTGCACTCTGGGGTATTAATCGTTTGTCAAAATCATATAGGTTCCAGTTTTTAATTTCATTACTGTGACAACATCCTTTTTATGTGCAGGTCAGGGCTATCTGTGGGAAACATGGATTATATCTGACTTTGAGCCTTCTGGAAACATTGCTCAATCATCAAGATTTGGCTTACCAAAATGAAATAAAGTAAGTTGATTTTTTTATTCACAGAGTCCTCTGAAAGGATACCAAACACAGAGATCTGTCTCTAAATTACAAGTTTCATATGAGAAACAATCAATTTCATTACCTAAAGGCAGAGTTAAAAAATGTTTGCTTATATTAAAACACATTGCAGACCAGTAGTTTTATTGCTAGCTTTACCTAGTGGCCAGATAAGTTTCTATTGAACGAATATAAAACACATTTTACATAAATGTTAAAGGCACGCTTTAAAATTAAATAAACATTGCATTTTGAAGTTATTTATTACATGTTCTTACAAGTAAATATCTTTTTAAAATATAATACTTTGTAAAACACTATGTAATATGTAGCCAGAATTCTTGTGATTATCAATGTGTTAAGGCCAAATGCTTTCCAATTTGTGAAAATATGAACTATTCCTAGCTGCAATGTGTTAAGGCCAAACACTTAGTTAGAAAAAAACAAAAGCACTAAACTAAGCTTTCATTTCAAGCCATTATCAACTATCGATAATCAAATTTACCATTTTACTTTGAACAACTAAAAGATAGGACAAACTATATGGAGGAATGGTTTTCAGATACTAGACAGGAGGCAGCACAGAGCAGTGATTCCTGACAGAGAAAAAAAATGAGGTAAGCTCGCCTTATTGAATAACAGGAGGGAATCTAAACTTAACCTAGGAATTTTCTTGAGCTAAAGAGAATAATCTCTCTAAATTGGTGGTTTCGTCATATAGAAAATTCAAGTAATATTGTACTGCACTTCCTGTATAGTTTAGGAAGGCCAAGGAGGCTAGAATTCTGCACAGTACAGGGGAGCAGAGAGGAGAGGTCCCCAGAGAGTTCTTTCTGGAGTTCTCCTGTGTTACTTTAATAGCCTTCTATAATAGCCCTAGAGTCTTCATGTGAGAACTGGCCAATGTGTGCATTTGAGGAAACTACCCACGTCCAGAGAAAGAAAAACCAAAAGAAAAGGGTAGGAAAATGCTTAGATCTCACAAAGGGCTGGGAATAGTCCATATTTTCACAAATTGGAAAGGAACACATGTGGCATTGAGTGGAGTCATCATAAGGATATTGTGCTATAGTGAAGCCAAATTTCTCAGGACAAATTAAGAAATCTTATAAATCCTAATAAAGCTTAAAATGAGGAAACTGTTTCCAACTTACTTAACTATATCTAAGAACAAACTTCTAAAGGAATAGAGAAAAAAAAAGATCAAAAATATAAAATTTACAATTTTCTAGGTATGAAAAAAAAGACCAAAAAAAGTACAATCTATTATTAGGATAACAACCAATTAATAAAAGCAATAATAAACAGAGATGATGTACATAAGAGTAACAAAAGAGCAATTATAAATACACTTCACATGCTCATAAAAGCATGTACCTAATGAGAGATATGGAAGATACAAAAAGAAAGCCAAAACCAATAACACCAGTCCAATAATATACTTTCAAATAACATATGGTCAAAGAAGAGATCACAAGGGAAATTACTAGAAGCTTGGAACAGACTGTCAAATCTCAGAGGGAAGTCAGGGTGGATGGGTGGGTGGGAAGAAATCAACCAAAGAACTTCTATGCATATATGCATAACCCATGTACACAAACAAAAAGATGGTGAAGGCCAGGGGTAGGCAGTGAGGGCAGGATAGAAGGAGTCAATGGGGGAAAATATGGGGACATATGTAATACTTTCAACAATAAAGATTTAAATATATATACATATATATATGCATATTTTTATATATGTATATATATATTTAATTCAGTTCAATATGTGTGTGTGTATATATATATACATATATATACACATATATATATATATGCACACACACATATTGAACTGAATTAAATATATACACATATATATGTGTGTGTATATATATATATATATACACACACACATATTGAACTGAATTAAATATATATATACACATATATGTATAAATAAATAAATATATATATATATATATATATATACACATACATACATATATAAATACATATTAAACTGAATTAAAATGAAAACACAACACCAGTAATCCTTGGCTTTTCTCTTTTCCACATTTCACATTCAATTAATCAGTAACCCATCAGTCATTCAACTCTATGTTCAGAATATGTCCAGAACCTGGTCACCACGTCTAACATTACTGAACTATACTTCATCAAAGCAACTATTATCTTTCTCCTATGTTACTCTAATAGCCGTCTAACTGAACTCTCTTCTCCCTTGTCCCTAGTTTATCTTCATTACAGCAGATATAGTGACCTAAAACCTAAAATAGTTCATGTCATTCTTTTGCTCATAACACTGAAAGAGCATCTTATTTTACTCAGAGATTTTTTTAAAAATCCAAATCCTTACAAAGTGTTCTACATGATCCGTTCCCCCATCACTTCTCTAGCTCCATCTACAACTTTCTTTGCTCATTATATTTCCACTAAAGGCCCAGTGCACAAAATTTGTGCATGGGGGGTGTGTCCCTCAGCCCAACCTGCACCCTCTCCAATCTGGGACTCCTAGGATTAAGCCTGAATGGGAAATAAAACATCTTTCTCACAATCCAGGACTGCTAGCTCCCAACTGCTTGCCTGCCTGCCTTCCTGATTGCCCCTAACCTCTTCTGCCTGCCAGCTTGATCAATCCTTAACCACTCCCTTGCCAGCCTGATTGATGCCTAACTACTCCCCTGCCAGCCTGATTGTCCCTAACTGCCCTCTCCTGCAGGCCTGGTCCCCCCCCCAACTGGTCTTCCCTGCAGACCTGGTCCCTCACAACTACCCTACCTTGCTGGCCATCATTGACCACATGGGAGCAGCCATCTTGTGTGTTGGAATGACAGTCAATTTGATTAGTACTCTTTTATTAGATAGGATAGAGGCCTGGTGCATGGGTGAGGGCCAGCTGGTTTGCCCTGAAGGGTGTCCCAGATAAGGTTGGGGGTTCCCTTGGGGCATGGGGCAGCCTGAGCCAGATGCCTATGGTGGTTTTCAGGCCAGCCAGTCCCCCAGCAGAAGCCTTGGTATCTGGGATTTATTTACCTTTTATAATTGAAACTTTGTAGCCTTGAGTGGAAGCCAAGGCAGGCCAGGGCAGGCAGAAAGCTTGGCTTCCTCCATCACCAGAGAAACCCAAGGCTCCTGCTCTCTCCAGCTCTATGGCCGCAGCTATTTTTGTTGGGGTTTATTTATCTTCTATAATTGAAACTCTGTAGTGTTGAGTGGAGTCCAGAGCCAACCAGGGTGTGTGGGAAGTTTGGCTTAATGTATCGTCTAAAGTTTCACATGTGTCTCTTTTTTTAATTGATATTTATAGAGAATTGAATGGAAGGAGGGACAGAGAGAGAGAGAGAGAGAGAGAGAGAGAGAGAGAGAGAGAGAGATACATCAATGTGAGAGAAACACATCCTTTGGTTGCCTCCACATATGTTGACCAGGACTGGGGATTGAACTTGTAACCCAGGTGAGTGCCCTTGACTGTGAATCAAATTGAGGGCCCTTTGGTGTTTCAGCTGACTATCTTAATCACTAACACCAGCCAGATCTGTTTCCTTCGTATTTTATTCTCAACATCTTGTAGGCTGGTATCCAGCATATGGTAGGTACACAGTAAATGTTGATTAATTAATTAACTTATTCATTTAATAATCACTTACTCAGTGCCTGCTGTACACCAGTCACTATTCTAGTTGTTGGAAATATAAATGTGAATATAACAGCTCCTTTCTTCATGAAGCTTGTAGTCTAATGGGAAAGAACAAGCTAGAACATGTGACATATTACATGATGATAAGAGCAATCCTGAAAAACAAAGAAGGCTAAAGGTTAAAGGAAACATTAATTAATAAATAAATGATGATAGAAAACTGAGCTTAGTCAATGAATTTCTGCCAGACCAGCTTTGGACAAGGGAGTTCTTCTTCTCTAAAACCTTGGAGGGAGGACTGGAATGATGGTGACTGGCAAGAAAGTAGGGAGGGAGAGTATGTGAAAGAGTGAGGGAGCAATAGAGGAGTGTGTGGATGAGGTGTGTGTGTGTGTGTGAGCAAAGGACAGTTAGATCTTGCAGGTCTTCCAAAGGGCTCCCAAACTGGGCAGTCTTAGTGAAATCCTGCAGCCACCTTGGACACTCCTAGGGTGACCAGTGTGGGCACAAAGACCACACCATCTTGAAAAAACCATACTTGAGATTAGGTTCCTGGCCTCAGCAACACCCAGTCTGGTCTCAGACACAAACTGGGACCCTGAAGCCATGAGGGACAAAGACCTGCAACCACAGCTGCAGACCTACAGACACCAAGAATCCAGACATCCTGGCTGCAGATTTCTATGAGTCACAGAGATCATTCCCCTCCCTGCAGGCTCGCTGCAGAGCCATAGGAACTGCTGGACTCGCCTCTTGTAAGCAGACCTCCTGCCCACTGCCTGAATTTGAGCCTGGGGGCATGGACACTGAGCATCTGTGTCCCATAGAATGAAATCACGTGACCAGACCCCAATCCCACACAGAGTGGCTGCACTACCTGAATTTGAGCGTGGGTATGTGGACACCGGGAGGCTGTTTCCCACAGTGCGCACTCTTGCAACCAGACCCCACATCCACACAGAGCGACAGTGCCACCAGAATTTGATTCTGGGCAGGTGCACATGGAAGTTGTTTTCTGCAGTGCAAGAGTGGACCTTCTGCCGACACAGGCTGACTGTGCAACCTGGTTCCCCAATCAGACCAGGGACCTTGATTCTCTGTGCAAGAGGCAGCACTGAGCACCAGTGACTTTTCTCTGTCTCTTAACATGCACGCCTGGGATCCCTGATTCCCAGTGCACGCATACTAAGAGCCAGTGACTCCAATTCTCAGCGCATGCCACACACAGGGACCCTGATTCTTGGTGCAAGGCTTCACCAAGCAAAAGATTCCTGTACTCAATTCACAGTGTGGGAATAGGGGGACTCTGATTTTTGGCACATTTCAGCAGGGTCTCTTTTTAATGTGTCACAGGTGGGGTCTCTGATTCTAGGTATGTGCACAAGGCTACTGAGCACCATTGACTCTGATCCTGGGTGAGTGTGGCTTCCACCAACCCATGTCAACCACACGTCTTGGTGTCAGAGCTTTTCAGTGACACTCAGGTGGTGTGAAGCTCCCACTACACATGGCCCAGTGGCCCCTGCAACAAGGGGTTTGAACCTTCTGGTGATAATTAGAATGGGGAGTCAACAAAATAATCCCCAGAGAAAAGAAAAAGAGGAATCGCCAAGAAAGGAAATAAGTAAAGAGGAGGCATTCAACATGACAGAAAAAGAATGCAGAGTAATGGTCATACAGTTAGTTCATACACTGGATGAACAAGAAAATCAACAACCTATGCAAATATCAGGAAGAAATAAAAGTAATATAGCTACAATCAAAAACATCATGGTAGATTTCAACAGTAGACTAGAAGAAACAGAGGAACAAATTAGTGAGTTAGAAGGTAAGATAGAGAAACAAGCCCAATATGAACAACTGAAGAAAAAAATTAAAAAGCAGAAGGAGAGCCAAAGGGAGCTTTGGGACAACTCAAAACGAAGCAACATACATATGACAGGGCTGCCAGGACAAGAAGAGCAGCAAAGATTAGAAAATCTATTTGAAGAAATGACAGAAAACTCCCCTGATATGGGGAAGAAAAAAGCTACACAAATACAGAGGATCCCAATAAATCCTAAAAGACCCACACCAAGATACCCGTAATTACAATGGCAAATGGTAATGACAAACAGAGAATCATAAAGGCTACAAAAAAGCGAGAGTTCCCTATGAAGGATCCCCCATCAGATTATCAAGTGATTTCTCAATAGAAACACATCAAGCTAGAAGGGAATGGAAGGAAGTTTACAAAGTGATGCAAAGCAAAGAATTGAGTCCAAGAACACTCTATCCCAATGGTCAGCAAACTGGCTTGCGAGCCACAGGTTGCCGCTCTGTTGACTAATGAGTTTGCTGACCACTGACATAGACTCTCTACTCCAATAATTATAGGCTGTTGTTGTTCCTTGTGATTAAGCCCCTATCCTAGTGGCCGGCAAACTCATTAGTCAACAGAGTGGCAAACTGCGGCTCATGAGCTCCATGTGGCTCACAAGCCACAATTTGCCAACCACTGCTCTATCCAATAAAACTATCAAAATTGAAGGGGAAATCAGGAGCTTCGCAGACAAGAAAAGCCTATGGGAGTTTACCACTACCAAGCCAGCAATGCAACAAATGATAAAGAGACTGATGTAAAAAGAAGAAATAGAAAGGGAGAAAGGAACACAGTCATAAAGTACAGAAATGGCTACAAACAAGTACCTACCTACCGAATTAAAGAGTAATATGAAAATTGACCATACCTTCACTACTCCCCCAAGCTACACCTACCAGCCAATCAGGACCAAGTATGCAAATTAACCCAACCAAGAAGGCTGTGGCCACAGAGAGAGCAGGAGGCTTGGGTTTCCCCAGCAATGGAGGAAGCCAAGCTTTCTGCCTGCCCTGGCCAAATCAGGCCCTCACTCAAGGCTACAAAGTTTCAATTATAAAAGATAAATAAATTCCAGCAAAATGGCTTTGGCCACTGAGCAAGCAGGAGGCTTGGCTCTGCTCAAGGCTACAAAGTTTCAATTACAGAAGACAATAAATCCCAGATACTAGGGCTCCACTTGGGTCACTAGGCCAGTCATGCCACTAGGGGGGCATGACTGGCCTGCAAACCACCACAGGCCCCTCACCCAGGCCACCTCATAGCACAGGGGAACCCCCATCCTGATCCAGGACACCCTTCAAGGCAAACTAGCTGACCCCCACCCATGCACCAGGCCTCTATCTTATCTAATCCAATCTAATAAAAGAACAATATGTAAATTGACCATCATTGGAACACACAAGATGGCTGTCCTCATGTGGTCAAAGATGACTGCCCTATGTAGACACAAGATGGCTGTTACAAGATAGCCAGCAAAGGAAGGCAGTTGTGGGCGATCAGGCCTACAGGGGAGAGCAGTTAGATGTGACTAGGCCTGCAGGGAGGGCAGCTAGGGGTAACCAGGCCTAAAAGGGAGGGCAATTAGGGGCAATCAGGCTGACAGAGAAATGGTTAGGCATCGATCAGGCTGGCAGGAGATTGGTTAGAGGGTGATCAGGCTGGCAGGCAGAAGCAGTTAGGGGCAATCAGGAAGGCAGGCATGCGAGCAGTTGGGAGCCGGCAGTCCTGGATTGTGAAAGAAATGTCCAACTTCTGGTTTAGGCCCAATCCTCTCTAGATTGGGCTCAAACGGGCAGTTGGACATCCCTCGAGGGGTCCCAGATGGGAAGAGGGTGCAAGCTGGGCTGAAGGGCACACACACACCCATGCACGAATTTTGTGCACCAGGCCTCTAATAAATAATAACATTAAACATAAATGGATTAAATGCTCCAATCAAAAGAAATTGAGTGACGGAATGGGTAAAATATGACCATATATATTCTGTCTATAAAAGACTCACCTCAGAAAAAAGGACTCACACAAACTTAAACGGAAGGGATGGAAAAATATCTACCAGGAAAATAGAAATGAAAAAAACAAAAAAGCAGGGGTAGCAATACTTATATCTGACAAAATACACCTCAAAGTGAAGATCATAACAATAGACAAGAAAAGCCACATCATAATTCTCAAGGGATTGATGCAACAAGAGGCTCTAACTTTGATAAACATTTATGCATCCAATGCAAGAGCATCCAAATACATAAAAAGCATCTGAAAGATATCAGAGGAGAGATTGAGAGCAACACAATCATATTAGGAGACTTTAATAGCCCATTAACATCACTGGATAAATCTCTAGACAAAAAATTAGTGAAGAGGAGAGAAACCAAATTGTGGCATAGGTAAACACCTAAACTGCTCCCTCAAACAACAATTTCAAAACTACAACTCAAAGACAGAACAGTCATCATCCAGGAACACAGGAAAGCTGGCTGAGTGGAAATTTTACAACTAGAAGGAAAGAGAGGGGCTCATGAAGACTCAGAAGAGCTGCAAAAAGCTGAGGTACGGAGACACATGTGTAAAGAGGACAGGGGCAGTGGAGTGCCTCGCTGGTTCCCTCTAGCAGGAGGGAGACAGAAACTCCTGAGTGCACTGAACCCCAGATCCGACTGCACTGAACTCCAGTTCTGGGCAAAACTCATACAGGGATAGGCTGGACTGCTGTGAAAAGGGAGGTGTGCATGGAAATTTAGGAGAGCCACAGAAAGGCAGTGGTCTGGAGGTGTGCAAACACGAGTATGCAAACAGATGGCTGAGTGCTGATTGTGCCCCTAGCTTTCTCTAGTGGGAGGGAGATAGGACCTCCCAACTGCACTGAAATCTACCTCCCACTGCATTGAACCCCAGTTTCAGGTAAGACCCTGGGGACCCAGACTCATACAGGTCCCTGGAGCACACAGAAACTCAAGGGAGCCAGAAAGGCAGAGTTCTGGAGGTGTGTGAGTGCACACAGAGAGAGCTACAGTGATTACCAAGGGACAGTGAGACTCAGGGGTCATGTAAGACAAAGCTGACAGGAAGCCAAGGCTCTCTCTGCTCAGCTCTGAGACTCCACCCCATCCAAGCTGAACAGAGAGGCTTTTGCAGTTTTGCAAGTCTGTATCATAAAGCTGACTCCAGCACAGACACAACTCTGGCATAGACACAACTGATCCTCAAAATCAGTTGGCTTGGAGGTCAATTCTTCCAATGATACCAAGAACAATCAAGACTTAATTAAAACAAGGCTACACAATCCACAAAGGGGTGCACCAAGAGAGTCCACCTCAGGTAAATGGGGAGGTGAAGCTACTGGGCCATGTAGGACACCTAGCACACAAAGCTACTCTACCAATTCTAGGAAGCAGCGAAAATGCAGAGACAAAGGAACAGATCACAAATGAAAGAAATGAAGGAAAACAAATGACTGGATACAGAGTTCAAAACCATGGCTATAAGGTTTTTCAAGAATTTCCTAGAAAAGATGGATAAATTTAGTGAGACCCAAGAGGAGATGAAAAAGGACCAACTAGAAATTAAACATGAACTGACTGAAATAAAAAATTCAGAAACCTAACAGCGCACTAGAGGAATACAAGACTCAAGTCAAAGATTTGAAATACAAAGAAGCAAAACAAACAAACAAAAAAAACACTCCACTGGAAAAGCAAAAAAAAAAAAAAGAATCCAAAAATGTGAAGATAGTATAAGGGGCCTCTGGGACAACCTCAAGCATACCAACATCAGAATTATAGGGGTTCCAGAAGAAGAGAGCAAGATACTGAAATCCTATTTGAAGAAATAATGACAGAAAACTTTCCACATCTGGTGAAAGAAATAGACTTACAAGTCCAGAAGCACACAGAACCCCAAGCAAAAGGAATCCAAAGAGGACCACACCAAGACACATCATAATTAAAATGCCAAGAGAAAAAGAAAAAGAGAGAATATTAAAAGCAGCAAGAGAAAAACAGTGCATTACCTACAAGGGAGCACCCATACAATTGTCAGCTGATTTCTCAACAGAAACTATACAGGCCAGAAGGTTGTGGCAAGAAATATACAAAGTGATGAATAGCAAAAACCTACAACCAAGATTATTCTATCCAGCAAAGCTATCATTCAGAATTAAAGGTCAGATAAAGAACTTCACAGATAAGAAAAAGCTAAAGGACTTCATCAACAACAAAATATTATTATATAAAATGCTGAAAGGTACTCTTTAAGAAGGGGAAGAAGAAGAAAAAAATAAAGATAAATTATGAACAACAAATACATTTCTACAAACAAGTAAATCTAAAAATCAAGTGAATAAAAAATCTGATGAAAAGAATAAACTGGTGAATATAATAGAATCAGGGGCATAGAAAGAGAGTGGACTGACAATTCTCAGGGGGAAAGGGGTGAGGGGGTGCAGGGAGAGACTGGACAAAAATCATACACCTATGGTTGAGGACATAGTGGGGAGGTAAGGACAGAGGGAGGGGTGGAAGCCAGGTAGAGGGGAGCTATGGGGGGAAAAAAAGGAACAAATGTAATAATCTGAACAATAAAGATTTATTAAATTTTAAAAAATTAGCAAAGCAACATCAATCCTAAACAACTCACTAGATCAGATGGACTTAATCAATATCTTTAGAACATTTCACCCCAAAACTATAGAATATACATTCTTCTCAAGTGCACATGGGACATTTTCAAAGATAGACCACATACTGGGAAACAGGCAAAGTCTCTCCAAATTCAAAAGGATTGGAATTATATTAAGCATCTTCTCAGATCACAACGGCATAAAATTAGAAAGCAACTACAGTAAAAACAATCACAAAAATTCAAACACTTGGATGCTGAATAGCATACTATTAAACAATTAGTGAGTTTCCAAAGAAATCAAAGAAGAAATTTAAAAACATCCTGGAAACAAACAACAATGAAAACACAATAATCCAAAATCTTTGGAACAAAGTGAAAGCAATCCTGAGAGGGAGGTTCATAGCATTACAGGCTTACCTCAAAAAAAAAGAAAAGAAAAAAAAACTGGTAATAAACCATCTAATTCTGCAACTTAAAGAATTAGGAAGAAAGCCAGTGTGAGCAGAAGGAAGGAAATAATAAAGATCAGAATGGAAACAAATGACATAGAGACAAAAAATAAAAAACAGAACAATACAAAAGATCAATGAAATCAAGTGCTGGTTCTTTGAAAGGATAAACAAAATTGATGAAACTCGAGCCAGTCTCACCAAGAAGCAGAGAGAAAGGATACAAATAAACAAAATCAGAAATGAAAGAAGTGAAATAACATCAGACTCCACAGAAATACAAAGAATCATTATATATGTGTATATATAATGTGTGTGTGTGTGTGTGTATATATATATATATATATATACATATATATATATATATATATATGATGAGCAACTCTACTCCAGCAAACTATTCAACCTAGAAGAAATGGACATGTTACTAGAAAAATACAACTTCCAAAACTCAACCAATAGGAATCAAAAAATCTGAATAGGCTAATAACTATAGAGGAAATTGAAGCAATAATCAAAAAATTTCCAACAAACAAAAGCCTGGACCAGAGGGCTTCACAGGAGAGTTTTATCAAACATTCAAAGAAGAAATAAAACTTATCATTCTCAGACTATTCCAAAACATTCAAGAGGAAGGAGCACTTCCAAGCGCTTTCCATGAAGCCAGCATTGCCCTAATTTCAAAATCAAATAAAGACAATACAAAAAAAAAGAGAATTACAATATCCCTCATGTACATAGACACCAAAATCCTCAACAAAATTCTATCATATCAAATCCAGCATTACATTAGAAAGATGGCCCAGTGGGATTTATTCCAGAGATGCAAGGATGTTACAATATCAGTAAATCAATAAATGTGATACACCACATAAATAAATTGAGCAATAAAAACCATAAAATCATATCCATTGATGCAGCAAAAGCATTTGATAAAGAAACACCCTTTCTTGATAAAAATTCTCAGCAAGGTAGAAATAGAAGGATCACAGCTCATCATAATAAAAACCATATATGACAAGCCCACAGCCAGTATCATACTCAATGGGCAAATCTAAAACCATTTCCCCTAAGAACAGGAACAAGACAGGGATGCCCACTCTCACCAATCCTGTTCAACATAATACTAGAAATACTAGCTACTGCAATCAGACAAGAAGAAAAAATAGAAGGCATCCAAATTGGAAAAGAAGTAAAACAGTCCTTATTCTCAGATGACATGATACATAGAAAACCCCAAAGACTCCATCAAAAAACTACTAGACTTAATAAATGAATTTGGCAATGTAGCAGGATACAAAATTAACACCCAGAAGTCTATGGCTTTTCTATACACCAATAATGAACTCATAGAAAGAGAAATGTAAAAAGCAATCGCATTTACCATTGCAATAAAAAATTAAGATACCTAAGAATAAACTTAACCAAGACAAAGGACCTATACTTAGAAAATTGCAGAGAAAAAGGAACCCTCTTGCACTGCTGGTGGGAATGCAGACTGGTGCAGCCACTGTAGAGAACCATATGGAGTTTCCTCAAAAAATTAAAAATGGAACTGCCATTTGACCCAGTAATACCATTTCTAGGAATATATCCCAAGAAAATAGAAACACCAGTCATAGAGGATATATGCACCCCTATGTTCATAGCAGCACAATTCACCATAGCTAAGATTTGGAAACAGACTAAATGCCCTTCACCAGAAGAATGGATTAGAAAACTGTGGTATATCTACACAATGGAATACTATGTTGCTGTAAAAAAGAAGGAATTCTTACCATTTGCAACAACATGGATAGGACCAGAGAGCATTATGCTAAGTGAAATAAACCAGTCAGTGAAAGAAAAATACCACATGATCCTACTCATTTATGGATAATAAAGAATATTATAAACTGATGAACAGACATAGATACAGAGGCAGAGAAGCATCAAACAGACTGTTGAACGACAGCAGGCTAGAGAGGGTTGGGATGGGGGTGAGAGGTAAGAGATCAACTGAAGGACTTGTAAGCATACATATAAGCATAATCACTGGATGCAAGACACTGGGAGAGAGGGGGAGGGCATGTGCCAGGGAATAAGGGAGGCTGGGGAAATGTCAATGGGGAAAAAGGAGAGATGTGTACTACTACTTGTAATACTTTGAACAATAAAATAAAATTAAAAATAAATAAAACCTTGAAGGGGTGGTTGTGTGAGGGGGGAGAGAGGTGATTAAGCCCCCAAAGTAGAGAAGTGGACTAAGAGCCGAGTAGAAAACCAATAAGCTAGAATTGGGAGGCCTCAAAAGGCAACAATATAAAGGGAGGAAATGCAAGTATCAAAGCTCACATTATACCTGATATATAGTGCACTCAATTTAAAGTTGGTGTTCAGAATCAAGATTGTAAGAATCAGAGATATGAGAATAAGAGTGAATGGAAAGCAAGTGAAGTTAGGCTACTTATAATTATATCAATAGTTTCACTTTCCCACTGTTTACTGTGCATATCAGAGGAGCTGATTTGTTTTATTCACCTGTCTTTGACCTTTGAATATTCAAGGACACAAAACAATGAAATCACTGAAGCATTACACATATAAGTGATAAACCTGTTTCATCCTTAAACAGTTATTGGCTAAAGCTTCTTCTGGTGAATGAAATCCATTCCGTTAAGGGCTTTGTATGCAAACCTATATCCTTAAGAGATAAAAGATGCAATTCAGAAACACATTTCAGGAGCTGAATGCACGAATCATTATTTTAGTACATATTGTCCATTAATCTGCTGTTCAATTGGGAACCCAATTGGAATGCGGCTGCTTGCTAATTAGCAGGATTCTAGTGCTGAGCTGCTTCCTGATTAAATGTCCTTTAGAATCAATAAAACATCAGGAGGGATTATGGTGATGTGGGATTAGCCCCATCTAACCAAATAAAATGAATTGTGATCTCTTCTTAAACTGTCACTTGCGAGAGCTGATGAGAGGAGCAATTTCGTGAATGCTGTTGCAAAGTTGCTGCTGCTGCTGCTGCTGCTGCTGCTGTGTGTGTGTGTGTGTGTGTGTGTGTGTGTGTGTGTAAAACATTGAAATTTTATTTTTTGCAATTTGCCTACCAATTAGCAGAGACATTACTGAATGACTGCCAGGGTAAGGCGATTTGGAGAAAGACTTGATTACGATTCAAATCTCTACTCTGAATCACCCTGATGTAAAATGAGTTCAGGTTGTGTTTGATGGAAATTGTTATCCCTCTTCTTGGCTGGGAACATGTAAGTCAGAATTAGCATTTAATATTTCTGTGTGACTTTGCAATAAATGGTAATTAAGGAGAGCAGAGAGAGAACAGGAGGCAAACTAATACTCTGAAATTGTATTGGCAAAATTAAACACTTCAAACCCAGTTTAAAATACAGGCACACAAGCCAAATTATGTTGGGGTAGGGTATAAATAATGAAGTT